>JAXQGP010000001.1:0-61060 GCA_037040125.1 Kazachstania sp. M6911
CTATTGGTTGTGTAACCGTAGCTTACATCGACTACAACGAATGTCACTATTGAACTCCCTAAAGATCAAGAAGAAACCATAAACTATGTGTATACATATAAATAAGTATAAATATTCGAAATAAATGATGACTAAGGCCGAAATTCTACTGACCAATGAACTACGGCGCAGCCTAAAAAACAGTCCAACCGAGCACGCAACTATATAAAGAAAGAAACAGTCATCTGTGATTTTAGAGATAGCACATGAAACAAGACATTCAAAGAACAAAAGATGTTTAATCCACGTATATTAGTTAGTCAAGCTTCCCGTTTCATATATAGACCGTCATTAACTCGATTAATGAGCACAGAAATTCGTCAAGCGATTCAAGATGCTATTCATTCTGCACCGGTAGTATTATTTATGAAAGGTACACCAGAATTCCCACAATGTGGATTCTCAAAGGCTACCATTGGTATATTAGGACAACAAGGTGTTGATCCAATGAAATTTGCGGCATATAACGTATTGGAGGATCCTGAATTACGTGAAGCAATTAAGGAATTTACTGAATGGCCTACTATTCCACAATTATTTGTTAATAATGAATTTATTGGTGGCTGTGACGTTATCAAAAGTATGGCAAAAAGTGGAGAATTGACTGAATTATTAGAAGAACAAGACGTGTTGGTTCCTGAAGAGAAATAATATATATGAAGTATATACAATATTAATAGATGTATTCTTATGCCTTTAGTTCTGTTTATAATTGAATCTTTATATACAGACTCCGCTCTCTATATTATTAGAGAAGTAAGAATTATTTGATATGTCTTCTATTTTAATTGAAAGCATATATACATAGTGGTATTGAATATATGTATTCTATTTCATGAAGAGTAATTTGTGCACTGTGTTAAAAGTGTAAATGAATATTGTTAATTGTTTTTTTCAAAACGCGATGTTGTGTTTTTTTATTATTATGATAATTAGTTAAATTATGGAATGTATGTAAGTGTGTATTATATTGGAATATTTAAGTTAAAATGATGAATGCAATGAAATGATAATAAAATTTTATAATTTTGAGATATTTTTCTCTAAATCAATATCAAAATTCATCATTGTTACAATATTTGAATCTCTTCTTGCTAATTTTTTCTGTTTTCTTGGTGAAATACTTGAATTATTTGTACTACCATTATTATTGTTCAAATTAGTATAATTGTGTGATTGTAAATTTCTTTGCTGTGAATTTGGTAATAAAAATTTAATCCATGAAACAATTTTTAACAGGATTGTTTTAGTATATTTTAAATTAAAGTTAAAATTTTTATTTTTTGAACATAACCAACAATAAAATGTAAATTCACCGTATAATATAAAGAAACCTAATACAAAACCTGCAACGACACACGATAAAATATGAGTTAAAAATGATTTAACAAAATCTGCATCATCCATATGCCATGATGAACCCTTCGATATACTGAAAAAAGATTTTGGATGTAGTTTATAATCATCAGGTTGTATAACTCTAATTGTAATTTCTTCAGGATTTAAATTTTTAAAATGATTCCATCTTTTATATTGTTTCCAAATAATACTGATAAATAAAGGACCAGTTGATGACATGATTGTCATATATGGATTATACCAATTTTTATTATAATGTTTTAAAGATTTGATAACTTTTAATAAGAAAGGATGTCTTGGTACAAAACCCATAACATCATTTGATACACCCAAAGGTGATGTCTTTCTTAAAAATGCGGGAACAGTTAATAAAGGATCTAATCTTCTTTGACAACCGTCATCTAAATCGATATAAACACCACCATAAGACAAAAGCACAAAATATCTCATTGCGTCGGCTCTTTGGATTGGATATTTATAACTTTTAAAAGTATCTAGAAACCATGGATATTCTTCTTTAATAAAATTAAGGGCCATTTCATCTGTCCATAATAAATATTTATAATCTGGATGTAAATCAATACATCTTTGTTGACCTTCTTTCCAATGTTCTGGAATATCTGTTGTTTTATAAGTTTGATGAATAATTTTTGGTATTAATAAAGGTTTTGTTGTGGAAGTAGAAGCATTAATGTTATAAGGTATTTTTGGGTTTAATTCATCGTATGTCAATGCTTCTTTACCTGTATCGTCAATAATTAAAGTAATTAAATCAAAAGTATAATAGACAATTGAAGAAATTAATAAAATATTTGCAATAATTAAATATTGCAATTCTTTCTTCATATTGAAAGTTTGTATGTGTATGTTTGTTCTTTTAAAATAAAAGAGGATGCAAAGTAATAATAGTAAATGGAAATAGTTTTTTTTAATAGCAACTATTCATGCAAATTGTAATGTGATAATAATGAAAATATAAGCAACAGAATAAATTATAGTTTATAACCTGTTTGTTTGTTATCAATCTTTTTTGATTTTTAATAGTGTAATGTTATTATTCCAGTATCGTCAATATATATATGTGTGTGTTACCGTAATAATCTGGGGTTAAAATTAAATTAGAATATAAAATTTGACTCAAACGAATAGAAAGTATTAATATAATATAGATTTCTGTGACTTCAAATGATTAAATCAATAAACGCAGGGGAGAGAGATTCTATATAATTAAAATTTGCTTCCTGTAGCGTGTATTCTAAGTGTCTGGCTATAACAAAAAAAATATTTTTTTAATATATTTAATTAAAAGCGGGGGTTACCAAAAACAGTTGAAGAGAAAAATAAAAAAACGGAACAAAAAAATTTCTTTGATTTTTCGTTATTATTTATTTATTGTTATGAGGTAAAATGGGGGGGGGGGTATTAAAGTAACGTACAATAGAATGGGAATGAAAAACGGAATGGCTTGTTCAAAAGTAACGATATTCTATGTCTGTCTATCTTGTAATATAACGATTATCTATCTAACTAATATTATAATGTAATGTAATATAATATGGGATAAAAAACAGTGATTTGTTATTACTTTATTATGTCTCTATTGTAAATAAGTGGTAATTAACGTTGTGAAATTTTATTCTTATTATTTTCGTGTATTTTAATTATTCAATAATTATTATCACTATTTTATCTTTTATATCTCAGTTTGTTAAAAAAAAATATCAACGAAATTTGTTTTGTTATAGGTCACTAATATAGATATGTCTATCCTTTTTTTCAATTAAGAAATTTGATATGGCTACATGTATTCTATATATATAACAACAAACAAATAAACAAACACGACAAGAAAATGAGAAAAATACTCATTAATTTTTGATATAATTTTTGACAGTTTATTTAGTTGATACAAGAATATTTCGGTTCTCTTCTTTGTTTATTTTGATTAAATCGATTGTGAAATAAATAAAAATAAATGAGCAGGCTGTAATTATTGTCTCATTAGAAAACTGCATTATTTCCGCTGTAAAATTGAAAGAAAAACTTTTCTTCCAGTTAATTAACTATCTCAATTATCTTTCTATCTAACAGCCAGCAAAATGAGCCTTGTTTCCTTCTTGGAAAAAAAATTACCGTACAACGCCAAATATTATCTTCACTATAGAAATATAGTCTTTTGGTGTATTGATTGCATTGAAATGCGTAGTGTTGTTTTGATATTGTTTTGATTCATGTTTTCTTCATCAATTTCTTGGCTAAATTGTGCGTGCGTACGTATGTTACATGTTGAATATATAGATAAACAAAGGATCCTTATCAAAAGGTGGCGGTGTTCTACGACACATTCTGGGAAATATCACAAATATGAGAGAGAGAAACGCGGTTTATTTTTCTTTTCAATTAATACGCGATTTTCCACTCTGTTATTCATTAAGAGAAGAATATTTTTTGTTATTCCGAATGGATTTCGGGTTTATTGAACTGCCGTCCTTCCTGCCTACCCACCTACCCTGTCCCCCCACGCGTTTATTTACACACATAATAACCAATCTACGTGTGTAAAGGGAATATGTGGTGGGGTAGTTATTCTCTACGTACGTGGATTGAACCACAGAGACAAAAATGATATTATCAGTGGTACGTCAATTCCTGCGTATGAAATAAATAGATATATATATATACTTATGTACGTATTTATCTGAGTAGTGCTTTATATATATAAATATCGTGGCTGTGTTTTATCTCTTCCCCAAATATTTAATTTCTTTCCACACGTGGATTCTTTCAATCAATTATTCTGTTTTTTTGTTCTGTTCTGCTGTTGTTACATTGTTAATAGCAAAGCATCCAAGTTTTCTTGTGTACAATTAACATTTAAATTATCTTTATTAATTAAATTTGATAATGATTGTAATTCTAAATCATTCTGTACGGATTTCAATTTATATTCATTTAATTTTAAATTAATTTCATCATTTTCCTTGAATATTAAATTAATTTCATCTTTGCTAATATTTGTTAATTTATTTAATTCAGTTAATTGAATATAAATGGAGTCATTATTATTTGACACATTCGTTGCTTGAGTGTGATGATACGAATTTTTCTTTTGTAAATCTATATTATTATGTTGCCCATAATAATTATTTTGATGATATGAATTATTACCATATTGTGATGACGATATACTATTTCTGTTCATATTACTTTCGATTTCTGCTTGTAATTCATTATCAACTATTGAATTGTTATTAGTTTCCTCATAATATTGTTGATTATAATTATTTCTTGATTGATATGATGACGGTGGATAATTTCTGCTATTAGTGTTATTATTATATTGATTACGATTATAATGTTGTGGATTTGAATATCTTTCTTGCTGATATGCATTATTATTGTTATATCTTGTGGCACTATTATTAGTAGAAGTAGTATTACGTGTATTTTGATATCTTGTTCCTGTTTGATTTCTACGCGATATATATCCACTGTTATAATTACTGTTTACTTCATTGTTGTTATTATATCTTCTGTTACTATTATTACTATAGTAGCCACTACCGGTATGGCTATTATGACTATTGCTGTTATTATATCCACTCATCGTTGTTTGTTTGTGTTGGTTTGTTATATATGAAGTTATATGTATCTTATGTTTATTTAAGCGTTATTATATAAATATTTTACAGTTCAGTTTTTTTTTCTATGTATTAAGCAGTTGGTTTTTTTCAAGATGTATCTAATAACACCCATACATCGCAATACCAATGTAAGAGCAATATACATATAGTTATTACTATATTGTAACTATGTGTTCTCAATTTGTAAAAATATAATTACACTTACTTATATTAATCATAATATGTGAATTAATAGTATATTGTGTATTTCCCACTTCGGTTAAAAGTTTTACCTTATAATGAATTTACGGAGAATATAATCCGAACATATATTTCGGAGTTTTTGCTTGTTTTTTGTCTTTGTTTTTCACCTTACGTCAATATTTTGTTATTTATATAGAGTGGTACCTGCATTACTATTAAGATACATATTTGTGACATATTCAATAGTATTATTCTTATAAATCAATAATATCCCTAATATGTAAAATAAGGGAAACCTACATAATTATCTTTATGGCAATTACAAATACACACCTTGCTAGCGGCTAATAATAAGGTA
The DNA here is from genome assembly GCA_037040125.1 of Kazachstania sp. M6911. Classification (NCBI taxonomy): domain Eukaryota; kingdom Fungi; phylum Ascomycota; class Saccharomycetes; order Saccharomycetales; family Saccharomycetaceae; genus Kazachstania; species Kazachstania sp. M6911. Next base: position 5,584 of record JAXQGP010000001.1, read on the forward strand.
AATATACATAAACTATTTCTTACCCACGTTTCTGAGAATTAATTACATGCTACCTTCCTATGTTCCTTTTTTTGCCTGTTTTCTCCTGTCGTTGTTTTAAGATCTAAGGGGATTTACAAATTTTTTTCAATTTATATATATATACATGGGTAATTGAGAAATCTCAGATATATAAAGGGACATTCCATCTTGAAGTTATCCTTTTTTTTGCCTTTGTTATTGTTATTATTTTTTTATTACCTTTTTTCATTCTCTTATAATTAAATTACATTACAGTATAATCGTTAGCTTCCATTTATTAATTCATTACCACTATTTCAATTTATAATAAAAATTCATCTAAACTAAAATAATAATAAAAAAACGACATAAATTAATATTGTCCTACTAAAACCTAATTAATTCTTAATTTAACCAGATATAAAAAAATTACAAAAAAATTACAAACTATTTTGATAAATTTAATAAAACAAAACTATAATTATTTTTCGTTTGATTCAATCGCTATAATGACAAAAGATTTAATTACTTTAGCTAACATTTCAATTGATAATCCACCATTAGTAGATTTTCCTGAAGGTGTTAAATGGTCAGATTTCCCAGAAAATAAAAGAAAATTAATTATTGAATATTTAATAACAACACAAAAAAGTAATAAAAATTTTAAAAATTATTCACATATTCCATGTAAATTTTTTAAAAAAGGGAAATGTCAAGCTGGTAGATCATGTCCATTTTCACATAATTTGGATTTTGATCAGGCTTGTAATATACCATGTGAATTTTTTTTAAAAGGTGAATGTAAATTTGGTAAAAACTGTTTAAATTTGCATGAATATCCGAAAGCAGACCAATCGATTATTAACCAATCGAATTATTCAATCGATTCAATGCAACTGACTTATAACACCAATGGTAGCAACTTAAGTTCTACCGTTGCGCAGTTTTCAACTACTACTCAGGATCCATTTATTAATACTCCATTCACTTCCCCAAATGGTAGCGGTTCATTATCAACAACGGTTTTACCTTCTATCCCACATTATACAAATGCACCAACTTTATTTAATGCAGACCCAATTACTACTACTGGAGATTCTAATATATATTACACATCATTTGAATCAAATGTTCATGATAACAATAATAGTAGCAGCTCATTATGGGGTAATACAAATAACGGACCTGTTGTTGGCGGCAATAACACACATGGGAAGAAAACAAATTATTATAACAATAATTATTATGACTTTAATGAGCCAATTACACGTCCTTTATATACAACACCGACATCAATTTCTGAAACAGATTCATATCTAAATTCTGAAATTAATCGTAATAGTACATTAATCAAACCAGAAGATGTGAAATTTTTTTTAAATAAAAATTCACAAAATTGAACAAAACTACAATCAATCCCTTGGATGATTTATTCATACATGTTATTTTTGATATATTCTTATTTCGTTTATTATTATATATATATGTACATATATATATTTATCTATTGTACAAATTTTATAATTAATGTTTATCCCAATCATCAGGCTTCTTTCTACTTGTTGAATCATAAAATTTTGCAGTGCACGAATCCTTCATAAATGTAAAATCTAAACCTTGATCACAATGACAATTATATTCTCTATAAGTAGCATCATCAATAGGACAATTGTAGAAATTTCTACTTATTGAAGTAATTTGTGAAGTTGAAGTTAATGAATGTGAACTTAATTGGAACCCAACATTGTCAAAGAAATAAATTTGATCACGTTTTAATAATAAATTAATTGCTAACGTAGTTACACTTGATGCAGACCAACCATGATAATAGAAACCACCTTCTTTATCTAATCTTTTAAACAATTCAATGAATGGTTTTGATTTGAAGAAATTAATATTAACAATTTGAAAATTCGAAACGTATTGACATCTATTATAATCGCTTGTGCCTGTTCCGAACCCTTTTTTGGCGGCATCTTTCTCTAATTCTTTACGTTTCTTTTCATCCTTCTCATTTGAAAAATCTTTAAATTCTGTATTAAATTGGAAATTATTTTTCCCAAAATCAACAATATCCTTTTCTGATTTAAAATCTTCAGCGAATTTTTTAAAAATTTTCCATAAATTTTCAACTTTCTCCTTATGAGGTTCCATGTAAGAGATTAAAAACCCAAAGATTTGATTTCTGTCTTGCATCCATCTAAATAAATCGTAATCGATATCACATAACAATTGGAACCCAGGTTCGATTCTCCAAACCCAATCAAATTCGTCCATGAATGTCTCCTGTGGTAAATATCCCACCATGTATCTATTAATTGATCTATAAAACTGTGAATCCCCGAATTCCAACCCACTTAATCTAATTTGTGAGTCTGCAATCTTGTTCACATCGATCCAATCCGGTTCTTGATTCAAATAATCTGATGTGATGGTTTCGAATTTTACATCAGTAGTATCTGATTGTATCAAATCACCTATCTTTGACATGAATTTATTATTTGTGTATTCTGATCCGTCTTTACTTAGGAAGACCCACGAATAACCGAACCAATTATTAAATTTCGATTGGATGGACTCTACAGTTAGATAGATGTCTTGCTGATCGATACGTTCACCGGTTGGTGAAAACAGCGTGATCAAAAGACATGCACTTGGTTTGTATCCCTTGTTGGATAGAGATTTCACCAATGAATATTGTGTTGAATTTGAATTATATTTTTTATAACCAGATTTTAACCTTTCTGATATGACTTTCTGTTTGACCGACTGTTGTTGTAAGAAGATATCTGTTTGATTTACTGTATTGTTCGATTGGGACAACATTCTTGTTGGCGGATCTAACTTTGATGGCAACGAATTATCATCATTCAAATAATCGAATTGAGCTAATATAGGTTTGGAGGATGTGGTAGAATGTGTAGTGATATTCAATAAGACGGTTAACAAAATCAGGACTATTGCAATGAATCTGATATTTTTACGTAAAACGTGTAATGTTGTTCTTATTAGAATGTTTATGTTATGGTTCAATCTATTTCTATCCCTGATCATTTTGCTCTAGGGATGTGATGTACGATACGATGTGGATATGCGTGTATAGACTGCTATTTAATGCTAAATGATCTATCAGTTCATATGAGGCCTTGCCTTATAAAAGAATGTAAATATTCTTCCATGTACCATAATAATACATTTTATGCCAAGCCAGTGCGAGCAACAAACGCAAACAATAGCGAAAAAGTTGAAAAATGGAAAAATGCAGACCGAACAATTCTGTTGTTGTCATTCAGCTGGTGAACCAGAAAAAATATTTCGTCATTTTGCGCCGTCGCTGCAGCCGAGCGAGAAACCGTTGCAGCACAGCTATAAATAGCCGGGCGCAGTGAAACGACCGCAGAAGACTCGAAAAGGAGCGGAACGGGAGACCTAGGGTATGCATGTAGGGGCTCCTTAGGGTTGGAGACACACGCACACGCAGAGAGCTAAAACTGTGGCGATAGCAATCATCTTTCCATTTTCGTGTGCAGACTGCGGCCTGTTGCCATCATCACCACCATCATGAGGTTCTTGTGTGGATAGCCTGTCTGTGTCTCTGTGGAGTTAATCATGATATCTCTTGATCGATATGGGTGTACGTATGATTGCCGTGACTAATATTGATGTGTATATATATACATATATATAAAGAGAGAGAGAGAGAGAGAAAGAGAGAGGGAAGGATACAGAACAACATAATTATAGAAGAACACTATTACGATATTTACCGTGCCCAGTAATACATACACATACCCCAAGACAAGATGGACATATTGCAAACTGATAAATTGTTTGAGAAACAAATTAATATAGATAATTTCATTAGTAATGATTTATTAATACAAAAAATGATTAATGATCCATCAAATGATGCAATCTCATTTGGTTTCCCAATAACAGATTTATTGAAGAAATCATCATCACACTCACACAACCCGGCATATAATAATCTACATAGCTATAATCTTACGTCCGAGGGTTTCAAACAATGGTGTCCGTGACAATTATATTATTAAATTTAATTCACAAATTATTGAGTTATATTGGAATATTATCCTGTTATTAGAATCACATTTTTTAATTAATGTTACTGATAATTTACATGATTTTAGAACAAACTTAATTAAAAATTTCGCTAATAAAATTAATTCAATTAAATTGCCAACGAATAATATAGCATTATGGAGATTGATTGGTGATGAATATTTTATACTACATTATTTAGGTAATATGATCTATGGTAAAAGAACATCCTCTTTTTTACACATTCCATTAATTAATATTAATTTATTCAATTCATCATTCACAGATTTTTTATTGGTATTGTTAGAATTTTCACAGATACATAATTGTCAGTATCTAAGACTCTATTTCCAGAAAGAATATAGCGATGCAATAACAATGTCAAATTTTAAAAAAATTTTATCAAATCTAAATTGGATTGGTGGGAAAATAGTATCAAATGAGGATAGAAATGAAGTAATAGATTCATTATCCCAAAATGATCTTTTGTCATCAGATGAAAATTTCTTAATAATTCAATTTGAAACTTAGCAGCATTTTTCAACGTCATATCAATCATCGTGTGTAACTCAGCTCACCGCACGAAGCGAACAACAATAATATATATAAACTAAAAATATTTTCATACAATATATATTTACATAACTAATAATAACAGTACAGAGATGTTTCATTTAGCTAAGGGACTATATGCAAATTGGAACAAAAAAGAACAATATTCATTATTAATATTAGGTTTAGATAATGCAGGTAAGACAACTTTTTTAGAGACTTTGAAAAATGAATCAAATTTAAAATCAAAATCATTAGATAAAATTACACCAACGGTGGGGCAAAATATTGCGTTGATACCATTAGTTACACATCCGAATATAATTTTGAAAATGTGGGATGTTGGTGGGCAAGAATCATTAAGATCAATGTGGTCAGAATATTATTCACTATGCAATGGGATCATTTTCATTGTAGATAGTACAGATTCTGAAAGAATGGATGAATGTAAAAAAATTTTAACTTCTATCGTAATGGATGAAGAAGTCGAGGGGATACCTATATTGATGTTAGCTAATAAACAAGATAGAGATGACAGAATGGAGATTCAAGATATTAAAGAAATTTTTAACCAAATTGCAGAACATTTAAGTGCAAGAGACAGTAGGGTATTACCTGTAAGTTCATTAACTGGTGAAGGTATAATGGATGCAATTGAATGGATGGTAATAAGATTAGAAAGAAATAAAAAAAATAGACCACCAATTTATAAATGAAAGTAGATATTGAGCATATTAATTTTCTCACATCTTTATATGTGTTCTTGTTTTATTTCTTCTATATATTTATATGTAATTATTTAATGAACAGTCAACTATAGATCAGGATACCCTTCCATTTAGTTAAACTCTTCCTTATGGTATACTAAATAATTTGGCAAACCATATACTTCATAATTTAATCTTTTTGCCATCTTAGCAAAACCTTCAGTTTCAATTAAATGATAGAATGGGAAACTTGGGAACATTGCACCATCTCTATGGACTTCAGCTTTCACTAATGTACAACCACCACCAACACCATCTAGTACCATTTCTTCGCTAACTGGATTGTTTTGATTATAAAAATGTGCCATTAATGGTCTATATGTGGCAATCTCAGCATAACCTTCAACAATAATTTCATCAGGTTGCATACCAGCAGCAATTTCTCTCCCAGTATCAGATTCTTGCCAATTATTGAAATCATATGGTCTAATTGCTTTCTTTTTATTGTCTTCGTCATAATACCTTTGATAAACATTAGCGGCAAGAACAGCTTTATCATGTGCAGTCATATCTTGAATTAAAGTAATTGGAGTCTCAATAATATCAGCATCTAACCATAAGACCCAAGATGTATGTGGACCAATAGTAGAAAATAATAATTCATTTCTCGCTAGAGCCATTGCTGCACGTCTATCCTTTTGAACATTTAAAGCATGTCTCTCTTTCTCTTGTAATTTATCAAAACTTTGAGAGTCTTGTTTCAAAATTGTAACTTTAGCAAATCTTTGATTCTTTTTATCACTTTGAACATTCTTAATTGCAAACTCCAGTTGTTTCAATGCATCTTCACCTGTCTTAGTTCTTGGAATAATAAAACCTAATTCAATTAATTCACGAGGGTAAGTTAATTGTAAAATATTATCCCAATAACGTTGATCAAAAGATTGTAATGGTGTCAAAATCAACACTCTCTCCTTATCAAAGGCAGCTTCGCTGGTTGATTTTAATTTATTTAAATCATAATGAGCAATATGCCCTTCAGGAATAATATCTTCAACACGATCATTAAATAACCAATTATGTTGGGTCTTATATGAATATCTTGGCATCTTAAACCTACTAGTGAATGGGAAATACCACGTATTTTCAACTTCATGGGCCCATTTATGACCAGAGATAGGTAGACTACCTATCCCAATAATTGAATCATCTGTTCTAAATACAACAAAATAGATGGAACATAATGCAATTAATGGTAATAGTAATGTTACTATAGGATTCTTCTTAATCCTATATGTTATTAATGATAATGAACCCATAGAGAAAAACGTATTCGTACTGGTTATCTAAACACAAGCGTATCCAGGAAATTCAATCTTCGTATGATATGTTTTTTTTGTATCGTTTATCTCTTGAAACAAACAATCATGAAATATTTTTTTTAGTTTGTCTTTTTTTTTCAAATTCCTTCTTTAGTTCCGTAACTTTGTCCTGCCCTGGCTGGCTGGCTGTTTAGGTTCGAAGAAATTTCTCATAGTGGGAGGTAGTGGAACATGAAACAATAGCCATGTTGATTATGACATTGATGATTATATAATGGTGATTGTTCATTTTTATAGCGTACATATATATATATATATTTACGTTCATAGCTATAATTGTTATTGCTAATATCTTTACTATACATCTTTATCCAATTCACGAGACTCGACCCATATTTTGTTACATATACTCAAAAACATCTTTCTATCCACTTGTGAATTAGTAATAGGAAATTCAAACGAAAATTTATTTTGCATGATTCTTATTTCACCTTGCATCATCTCTGGTGCTGTTGGGCGTCTTGTGAAAATTGGAGTAGGTAATGCATCTGATTCAATTGCTAAATCCGCATCTTCATCTTCTTCATCATCGCCATCATCTGATTCCTCATTTTGCTCATCTCCTGAATCTATACCATTTTCAGTTTGTTTATTTGGAGATACGTTACGTGATTGTTGTCTTATTCCAGAACTTCGAGGATCCCCCACCGGTGCCTGTACCTGTGCATGGGCTGGTACCGGTGCCTGTGGTACCTGATGATTATGTAAAGTGTTATCAATTCCTTGATATCCACTTTTATTTAATAAACTTGAAGAACTGCTATCTATGGTACTTTGATTTCTGAAATATGGGTATGTTTGAGGTGGGAAATTAGGTAACATTGCAGATTTTGGTTGTAAATTCATTGGCATATCCATCTGTGCCTGAGTTTGTGGTGGTACGCCCATTTGCATAGGTAATGACATTGGCATATTTTCATTATACATGTAAGGATACATTCCCATCATCATCATAGTATTGATATAGTGTTGCTGTTGTTGCTGTTGTTGTTGCTGATTATATAATAGCATTGCATTAAATTGTGCTTGTGCTTGTAATTGTGCAGATGGACGTCTATATGGTGGTGCCGTACCTGGCTGTGGCCCATTGACATTTGTCGTTTGTTCTTTCGGATACCTAGACATTTTACCTAGGTACCTTACTCTTGGTTTTGTTACACCTCCATGGTTAGGACTGCCATTTCTCATCGTACTTGAAATGTTTCTTCCCTTCAATGGAATATGCAATTTGTTAGAGTCCTGTACAGTAACAGTGTTCCCATTAATATTTTGAGGGTTCCCATTGGTATTAAAGTGTGTAGATGCAGCAGATGAGGATGATGAAGAAGATGTAGAATTATTAGTTTCATTGCTATTGTTGTTACTTGGTTGTAAACCTAAAGGAGGTGGTATATTAGCTCTCCTTAATGAATTTTTCTTAGGCTTCACTTGTAAATCTGTATTACCACTGGTATTTTTATTTTGTATTGGTGTCTCCATACCTGTAGTTGGCGTTATAATATCCTCGATATTATTGTACCTTCTTGAAGTCACCGTTACTGAATTACTCTGAGTTGTTGAAGATGGCAAACCAGCAGCAGCTATCGTGCTACTTGTATTGAAACCAGTGTCTGCCCTACTCAATATTGGTATGATTTGTTTTCCGTTTGCTGCAGGAGATGGGGACTTTTGTAAATGTTTATTTATTAATGGACTGCTATCCTTGTCCTTACTTGAATCAGTACCTGAAGAAGAAGTATTAGTAGGAACTACAACTATATTATTATCATTCTTTGGGGCATCTTCTATAATTCTATTTGGTAAAATATCTATCGTTACAGTCTTATTCGAATCCTTAGCTTCTGTCACTGTTGCAGTATTCTCTTGTTCGGACATCTCAAAGCCTCGACTGCCTGGTCCACTTTCTAACTTTTCACTCTGTAAGGATACTTATCTTAACTACTACTTACTTATATATAACTATATAGTCTCTCTTTATAAATAGAACACTTCATTTCGTGTCACTTCACTCATCGACACGTTGAAACCAGCTGAAATATTTTTCTCTTTCGTGTGAAATTAGTTTCCGCAGCTTAATTATTTGCGGTGTTGTGCGGTATATTCTGTGTTTCATCCACAAGAATGGACATTTGTGATGCATTACAACTTTTTGAGGTTATGGCTAGAGCAAATTCAATGTGTTACTTTCTGTATATAAGATGAGACCAGCTATCGTGGATGATAGCCCAATAGTATTTTTTTGTGTTGTTATTGTATTTTCTGTATTGTATTCTTGACAACCTAATCAGTATTGATTCGTTCATCTGTCTGTTAACGAGACGACAACGCAAATAGAAAATTGTTTGCTGACAAACAACAACTTATTAAAGAGAGAAGAGAAGTAATTGTAACTTGTTACTGAACTTGGACCTTGCTATAAAGAGAGTACACCAATTATAATGTCTCAAGCTACTTTGTATGCTAACTTTAGAATTAGAACTCTTGTTCCAAGAGCTTTAGTCAAATATTTGAAACTGGACATCAATGTTGTTGAACCAGAGAAGGCTCCAGAACAATTTGCTAAACATTTCCCATTGAAGAAATTACCAGCTTTTGTTGATAACAAAGGCTGGAAATTGACTGAAGTTATGGCCGTCCTTAACTACTTAGTCAATGCTTCCACTGATGAGAAGATTAAGAAACAATTGTTAGGTGAAGATCTGAAAACTCAATGTCAAGTTATTAGATGGCAATCATTAGCTAACAGTGATTTGTGCGGTGAAATTGTTAAGGCTTTCCAACCGCTAAGAGGTGATATTCCTTACAATAAGAAGAACGTCGACACTGCTTTAGCTCAAATTGATAAAATCGCTAATATCTACGAAAATAGATTAAAGAATTACACTTATTTAGCTTCTGAACATGTCACTTTAGGTGATTTATTATCTGCTGCCATCTTCACTAGAGGTTTCAATTATCTATTTGGGAAGACTTGGAGAAATGAACATCCAGCTATTGTTAGATGGTATAATACCATGATTAACACAGCTATCCTAAAGGATGAGTTTGTTGATTTCAAATTCATTGATGAACCATTGGCCCCACCAAAGAAGGAAAAGAAGGAAAGTAAGCCAAAGAAGGCTGAACAACAACCTAAGAAGAAGGAAGCAGCTCCAGCTGAAGATGCTCCAGCACAACCTGAAAAGAAGGCAAAACACCCATTAGAAGCTTTAGGTAAGGCCACCTTTGTTTTAGATAACTGGAAGAGAAAGTACTCTAACGAAGAAACCAGAGAAGTTGCTCTACCATGGTTCTGGGACAACTACAACCCAGAAGAATACTCTATCTGGAAGGTTGACTACAAATACAACGATGAATTAACTCTAACTTTCATGTCTAACAATTTAGTTGGTGGTTTCTTTAACAGATTATCTGCTTCTACCAAGTACGTTTTCGGTTGTATGGTTATCTACGGTGAAAACAACAACAACGGTATCACCGGTGCTATCATGATCAGAGGTCAAGATTATGCTCCTGCTTTCGATGTTGCTCCAGATTGGGAATCCTACGCTTACGCTAAGTTAGACCCAACAAAGGAAGAAGACAAGGAATTCATCAACAACATGTGGGCTTGGGATAAGCCAGTTGTTGTCAACGGTGAAAACAGAGAAATTGCTGATGGTAAAGTGTTGAAATAAGCTACACCAAACTGTTTATTCAATACGTAACTTTATATATCGATTAAATACAATTAATTCTTCTTCTTTTTTAATATTTTATTATTATAAATCATCTCATGCAGTGATCAACTTTAGAGTGTATCGCGATGATGACGAAACAATGTAAAAATGAAAAATTATATAGAAAGTTTCCTTTAAATCATATTTTGTAAACAGGTTAAAACAGGGCAACATTTAGACAGTGTAGGTGATTTGTGGAAACATTTTACATTGGATAAATCTGTTTGATTGAACGACAAGTGAAGAAGACTGCTCTTTTTAGTATTTGAGAAATGTCCGATTCGGATCAGCAACAGACAGTTGAATCATTATCGTCAGGTATATATGATAATTTAATAACATCAATAATACAAAATATAGTGGCAAAGGAAACTGCAAAACAAAGGTTATTGAATGCAAGATATCCGGATATAAAAGCGTATGTCCATGATGATTTAGGTAATCTAGATATTAATGGTAATCCGAAGAGCCAAGAATCCTCGAAATATTTTACTTGTAAAAATTGTGGTAGAGAAATTTCTGCTAACAGGTTTGCTGCTCATTTAGAACGTTGTTTGGGTAGAGGTGGCAGAAGATGAAGATAGAATGAAGGAAATTTGATAGATTGGGATAGCTGTACATCTCATAATGAATAGAAAACGAATAGGTAGTTCGCACCTAAAGATATATGAATTTGCGCAAGTGGAATATTGACCCCATTTTAAACTTGAATGAATATACATGTATCTTGCATTGTATATTAGATATAGATAAATTAAATATAATGCTATTAATGTTATAATCATGATTTCATTGAATTATTATTTTTAATTCAAACTCCGTTATATATCGATATATAATTATGCGTATCGTATCATGAACATAATCAATTCTGCGGGCTAACCGATTGTTTATAGTATATATGAAAAGTATCTTCAGTATTAAATCTTTACGTACAATGATTTCTCTGATACAGCCAAACTACGATCCCAGTATCTGTTAGTCAGATAGCTTTTATCTATGTTTTTTTTTCTTTTATCATATATTTAAATAATCTGCTGCTAGCAATACATCAAGGGATAATTCTGTAGGTATATTGAAATTCTCAAACTTTTCAACAGTTTGATCATATTCATCAGTTCCGTTTCCTTCTCGCAATATCTTTCCCTTGAAGTTCATATATTCTATGATCTTTTCAATGACTGGGCCACTCATCGTTGATAATTCTATCTCATCCTTGTTATCTGCAAAGTTCCCACTAAGAATAGATTTTAATGTACTTGACAATATTGCATTCTCTTTGGAAATTTGGTGTTTCACATTATCGGAACCTATTAAATAGACGATATCTCCCTGTTCTTGAGATTCTTCCTCAGTTAACTTTGTAGCTTTCTTTGGTGGCATCTTCTTTTCTACTGTATTATAAACCGAGCTTGGCTATCGGTGGGTAATTGCACTTTATATCAATTCATATTCTTTTCTCTTTCGGTTTCAATAATAACTTGTGTGGAATTGTTTTCAAAAATATTTCAACATCGGAAAGTAAGTTTGTTGCTTAGTTGTAAAGGAAAAATACCTTGACTGATACACATGAACTTTGATATTCAAAAAGGGGTCGTATCAAATAGAATAATACAAACAGTACGTATCCCATCTGGAAGGATTACAACAACAAAGGAATAAACACCAGGAAAATGGTCCAGAATCCCAGCCTTAGTTGGGAAAAATTACAGAAAGTTTTCTACAGATCAAGGAAACTTCACGATCTTCAGTGGTCCTCGAAAAAGGATCTATTGTATACTGTATCGCGATTATTCATAGCCATTCAAACAGATAAATCTATTCAAATATTCAATTACCAAGGGACTTTGTTAGCAGATATTGATATAGGTGTTTTCGATACAATAGTTTCGTTCCATTTCGACCAAGTAGATCATAGATCATTGATCGTTGTCGGATTAAAAACTTGTAAAATCGTTAAATGTTGGTCCCCATTAAAAATTAAGACTATAAATTTACCATCAAATATTAATGATACTGTGTGGGATATGAATAATGATATATTGATAACTAAAAATAATAAGGATATCTTTCAATTAGATTCCATAAAGGGGAGATTTAAAACAATATTTAAAAATGATAATAGATACAATGTATTGACAAAGAAGCATTGGAATTGCAATAATAATATTATTATTATTTTAGATACAGAAACAGTATTTCATATTGATATTTTTACAGGGAAACTAACGAAGTTTAAAGAAAATAATGAATGGCATCAAGTGACAATTTCCAAGAATGGATTCATTTGTCTATACAATGCCAAGAATAATAAACTAAATATTTTCAAATCTTCAAATAATTTACTGTTGGAACATAATTTGGATATCGTACCTGACAATATTAAGTGGTGCGGTGATGATTCAATCGCTTGTACTTTTCATGATACAGTGAAATTATATGCACCTGATGGAGAATATGTTTCCTTCTGGTATCCATCAGATATATTTTCTGTAGAAACGGATATTGATGGGTTAAAAGTGTTCACTGATACAGAAATTCATTTAATAACGAGAGTAGGAGCTTATACAGCAGATATTTATTGTATGGGTTCTACTGAAGCTGGTTCGATGTTATTAGATGCATGGAGGCTTCTTTCAACTCATACAGCTAGAGCAATCGATTATTTAAAGGATTTTGATTTAATTAAAGGTATCAATGACTGTATCTGTGCAGCCCAGGATGAATTCGATACCCAGTTACAAAAAGAATTATTAAATGCAGCTACGTTTGGGAAATCAATGCTAACTTATAATGAGTTTGATTCTGATGTATTTGTACGAGCCTGTGATAATATTAAATTGATGAAAATTCTTTGGAATCTTGGATTTTACTTAACTCATCAGGAGTATCAAGATTTGGGATTCGAAAATATTATCAACGTATTATTACAATGCCACAAATTTTATGAATGTTTGCAGATATGTAAAGAATTTAAAAGATTTGATCTTGTTGTTCGAGTCCTTGAAAATTGGGCGGATATCAAAATAAAATTATCTGGAGATATAGAGGATGTTGATCTTTTTGATGAAATATTCGATAGATTGAATTCGACAGATGAAAGGAAAGAAGTTTCGACATCAAAACTTGCACAAGCATCATTTGAAGAAGGTAGATTTGCACTTGCAAGACAATTTGCAATGATTGAGAAATCACCAGAATTGAAGGTGTTGGCATTAATAAAGTTAGATGATTATACGTTGGCAGCGCAAGAAAGTCTGAAGTCTAAATGTCCAGAGTTCATTATTTCACTACTAATTTTACTGAAGAATAATGTTACCAATTTACAATTTATGAAAATTATGATAATGATACTGCCTGATGACCCAGTATATCTGTATTTCCAGAGGAATAATTATGAATTTCTATTTGATATATTTAGGCAAACTGATAAATATAAAGAATTGGCTCACGCTATATTTTCCCATAATAAAGACTCGATTATTCCATTCCTTCCCCAAATAAAGGACTTATATTCTAGTATTTTGGATGATCCATTATTGAAACAGGATGCAAATTTTCTGAAAAGAAATGAGACACTAGTAGATATTCAAGAAGAACTATCAAACACATTAAGTATTCAAGTAGTAGGGTTGAGTTTGGATCAGACTATAGAAAAATTATTATCGAGTAAACAAGAGAAAAAGCTAAAAATAATATTGAAGAAATTTAAGGTTAATGAGAAGAAGTATTACCATATAGTATGCCGAACCTTGATACGTGAGAAAAGGTTTGAAGATCTATATGAATTTGCAACACAGAAAAAATCTCCGATTGGTTATCTTCCATTTTATAAATACTTGAAAAGAGCAAATAAGAAGAAAGAGTCAGCAAGGTATATACCGATGATCACGGAGATGTCGTACAAAGATAAAATTAAAACGTTATATGAGGTCAAGGGTTATTATGAACTGGCACAAATATTCACAAAAGAAAAGAATATATTAGCTTTAAAAGATTTGTATCAAGAAGTACCTCCTAATGAACCACAGCTACGTTCATTTATTACTGAAACGATATCTAAAATGTGAATAAGAGGTGATTCATGTTATTTGAGTAGGAAATGCCAGATTTTACCCGGACTTTTTGATAAGTCACATGACCCAGCTTTTTTTTTTTTATTATTCGCACTGAAAATTTTCATTTGGAAGCTCATCTCATCTCATCTCATTGCATCCTGTGAAAGAGTCTAAGCACCTACTGACGAGGTTAGTTGACATTATTTTACAAATTGAACCGATATTACATTTATATTTGTAGACATATACTTTGTAGATAGATATATAAGCACATAAAAGACTTTAAGGAATATCACAAGAAATGACCGAAGTCGCTAAGGAATCTAGAAAACCAACTCACTCCGATAAAAGTCTGGATTTGAAGACTTTGTTCGTTAGATCCATCCCAGAATTCGTTACTGATGAAACTTTGACTAGTTTCTTTTCCAATTTTGCTCCATTGAAGCACGCAGTTGTTGTTAAGGATGTCAACAAGAGATCAAGAGGTTTCGGTTTCGTTAGTTTTGCTTCTGAAGAAGATGCTGAAGATGCTTTACATAAATCCAGAAAGACGAAATTGGAAAACCATTTACTAAGAGTTGATTTTGCAAAGAGGAGAGAACGTAATAAAAAGGATGATGTATCTAGTAGCAAAGAGGACCAAAAAACCCAAAGAACTGAAAATTCTGTAAAAAATGATGATGATGAAGCTTTAAAAGGTAAACCTAAGTTAATCATTAGAAATATGCCATGGAGTTGTCGTGATCCAAATGAATTGAAGAAAATCTTTGGTAGATTTGGTACTGTTGTTGAGGCTACCATTCCAAGAAAGCGTGATGGTAGGCTATGTGGTTTCGCCTTTATTACCATGAAGAAAATCAGTAATTGTAAGAATGTTCTAGATAACTGTAAGGACTTAAAGATTGATGGCAGAACCGTTGCTGTTGATTTTGCTGTCCAAAAGAATAGATGGGAGTCATACCAATCAAAGAATGAATCAACTAATGAACATGAAGACGATGAAGAAGGTAATGAAGAGAACGAAAAAGAAGATGAATCTAAGGATGAAAATGAAGATGTTGATATGAACTCAGATGAAGAAGTCGATGAAGAAGAAGAAAAAAAATATAAGAAAAGTCA
The DNA here is from genome assembly GCA_037040125.1 of Kazachstania sp. M6911. Taxonomy (NCBI): domain Eukaryota; kingdom Fungi; phylum Ascomycota; class Saccharomycetes; order Saccharomycetales; family Saccharomycetaceae; genus Kazachstania; species Kazachstania sp. M6911. The sequence continues at coordinate 21,183 of JAXQGP010000001.1, forward strand.
TCAAAAGAACAGAAGAGATCAATTTTCTATTTTTGTGCGTAATGTTCCATACGACGCAACAACCGAATCGCTAACTGATCATTTCAGTAAATTCGGTAAAGTTAGATATGCTTTACCTGTTATCGACAAGGAAACTGGTCTAGCAAAGGGTACTGCTTTCGTTGCATTTACAGATGAAAAAGTTTACAATTATTGTATTCAAAATGCACCAGTTGCCGGTTCTACATCCTTACTTATTGGTGATGATGTTCTACCAGAATACGTTTATGAAGGTCGTGTGTTATCCGTTACACCAACTTTAGTAAGAGAAGAGGCTAATATTAGAGCCGAAAAGAACGCCGAGAAGAGAAAAGAAGCATTAGGTAAAGCTCCAGGTGAACGTGATAAGCGTAATCTATATCTATTGAATGAAGGTAAAGTTGTTGAAGGATCTAAAATGGCTGAATTACTATCTACCAAGGACATGGAAATCAGGGATAAATCTTACGAATTAAGAGTTGAACAATTAAAGAAGAACCCATCATTGCATCTATCCATGACAAGATTGGCTATTAGAAACCTTCCAAGAGCTATGACCGATAAAACTTTGAAGGCTCTTGCCCGTAGAGCCGTTGTCGAGTTTGCTACGGAAGTTAAAGAAGGAAAGAGACATCCATTATCCCAAGAAGAAATTGTCAGATCTACAAAGGAAAAATATAAGTTCATGAGTGATGAGGAAATTGCACGTCAAAAGAAGAAGGATAAGAAACACGGTATCGTAAAGCAAGCCAAGGTTATTATGGAAGTTAAAGGTGCCAAGACCGGTAGAAGTAGAGGTTACGGTTTCGTAGAATATAAAGATCACAAACATGCATTAATGGGTCTAAGATGGATGAATGTTCATTTGGTCTCCCCAGAAGAAGTAGTTGATGGTATGGATGATGAAGAGAAGAGAATGATTGACATGGAATCTACCAAGTCAAGACGTTTATGTGTTGAATTTGCCATTGAAAACGCTAATGTTGTTAAGAGAAGAAGAGATAACATTCATCAAGCCAGGGAGGGTTCAAAGAGAAACAGAGAAGAAAAAGACGAACAAGAGACAGAGGAGGCATCTGTAAAGAAAGCCAAAACTGAAGCTGCAGAAGAATCTGAAAAAGGTAAGGACGGTATGAGTAAAGATATCAAGAGACTAATTGGTTTCAAGAGAAGACAAAAGCATCACAAGAAATAATAAACTCTGGCCGAACTATACACAAATTTCATAAATAACATTTTCAATTCACCATATGTAACATAGATGTAATAAAAAAAAGTAATGCATTAAATTATACTTATAATCAAGTTGTTTATATATTGTCATTAAATCATTCGTGAAACGAGATAAACTTGTTATTAAAGTTGTTGATATGCTTACAGTAAGTCTATCTCCTTTTCTTTCTCGATGGTTCTTGGTACCTAGAACTTCCTTGCGAGTTACTTCCTGTAACGGCTGCTGCAGCGGCGGCGGCGGCTGCCAAAATCCTTCTGTTCACACCAAGACCACCTAGTGTGTTGGCAGCCGAATTGTTAACAACTGCCTGTTGTTGTGGATTTAGATTTTTGCTCCTGTGAATACCTAAATTCATGATATCACTATCGTTAGTATGAATACGTCTTGCTGGGTATTTATAGTTTAATCCTTCAAATACACTATCGCAAACCGGGTAGTCGCCGTTGGTAAAATAGTTATGGTCTAACGCATCAATAGCATCTACTCTCTTAATTGGATCGTATTCTAACAGCTTGTACAACAATTCTAGTACATTTTTATCTCTCCCGCCAGTCGAATGATACCATGCAGGAAGGTTGTTTCTAAACTTCGGAAATTTCAAAAATTGTTCATATTCAGGATATTTATGCAAATTGGACCAAGTCTTTGGAGTAGGTGACCCTAGTACTTCTAAAATTCTTTGCATTTGGTTAGATTGGAAAGGGACACTCTTCTTGGAATCCATCTTGGTTTCCTCACCTTTGAAGATAGGTTGAAGTCCAATTAACTCAGCAAAGATACACCCAACAGCCCAAACGTCAATAGATGGTGTGTAATGACGGGCACCTAATAATAATTCAGGAGCTCTATACCAAATTGTCACGACAACTTTATCGCCTGTATATAAAGTTTGTAACATATTTGAAAATTTTCTTGCTAGACCTAAATCACCAATCTTTACGCACCCATCAACAGTGACCATGATGTTTGCTGGTTTTAAATCTCTGTGAAGAATCCAATTTTGATGTAGGTACGATACACCATCCAAGATTTGCCACATTATTGATCTTACCATTCTTGCTGGAATCATTCTTTTCTCTGGATGGGAGTGATAGTGAATAATTTGAAGTAAATCATGTTCAGCATATTCATATACCAGATAAATACTTTTTCTCTCCAAGAAAATTTCTGTTAATCTCGTCAGATGGACATTTGTAAGTTCCCTACATAGTGCCATTTCTCTACATGCACTCTGGGATATACCTGTATAATGTAATTGTTCTACACCTTCTTTTTCTGCCTTGAATTTTTTGATGGCATAGTACATGGGTATGTTTTTCTTTTTGGTTGGTGAGTGCATTGACAATGAGATAGGATCCATTCCGATGACATTATTTCCATCTGAACTGCTTCCCAGGACATTCGGAATAACATTCCTTTGAGTTATTTCACTTATCTTCTTACCGTTTGGATCTTCATTTTCTAAGGAAGGCTTAGAGGTGGTACCGACGCTATTCGACCCTGATGTTGTGTTAGATACAGAATCATTTATACTTCCGTTTATAGAGCTACTTTCATTTGTATCTCTTGAAAATTTGTTATTCGTGGCTGGTTTAGATGTGGTGGAATCTTGTTTATTAATGAAGTTCGTACTTAAACCGTTACCATTAACGCTAGAAATATTACCTTGTGATTGTTTCCCATTAGGTATGCCCATTACTAGGTCTTCTTGCGGCGATGTCGGTTGTGTTAAACTCTTTGCCTTGTACACTTTACCGTAAGTACCTGCTGCAATATACCCAATAATTTCATATTTTTTCAAGACAGATATTCTTTGTCTATCTTTTCTAGTCCTGTATGGAGCTATTGAGAATACATCGTTATTAGCCATTAACATGGGAGTTTTTCCATGTACTGTCCCTGAGGTTTGTTTGTTCATGATATGATGTCTCGCATTTGATGAATGATGACTTTGAGGATAATTTTGCCATAGATTCCTACTTACTACGTTGGGTTGTGCTTGGTTATGACCATTCAGATCTTGAGCTAGCCTTCGATCATATTGCTGATACATGTTCATATCGTTCTGATTACTCCTTCCACGCACCTCCTTCATTTTTGTTATATTTGGAACTGTATTTTATAATTCTTCTTGTAGTTTGAATATACAATATTTAGTATACTATTTTTCTTAGATCTATCTTTTGTCTAGGAGATGACCACAGTTTGATTGAAAATTCTGATAATCTGTCAAACTTTTCTATGATCCCTCTTTGTAAATTATCTATTTTTTAAAGTAGTAATACTTATAAAATATGTCGATATATCTTTAGTTTATATATATTTATAATTTCTTGTTCTTATATGTCTTTTATTTCTTTTAGTCATTTTACCCATTCTTCTTTTATTGTGATTCGTTGTTCCTTACGTTAGCAATCAAATACTGAAAAATTGTTAGTATGGGTAACGCAATTTGTTGGCGGACTCACGTGAAAACCACAGGTTTGTGAATACTTCAACATTGATTACATTGTGTGCTTCTGTCAGTGATTACTGATGTTCTGTAAGTCATAACAGTCAATTAGATCTAAGTAGGATATTATTTATCTATGTATTGCTTTGTGCTTATAAAATAAATCAGTGTCTATCACGAAGTTGTTGGACCCTGAATAAGGGACTTGCCTTATTAACAAAATGATTTAAGTTCATCCTCGGAATTACAAAAGATTAAAATATATGCATTTCTGTTGAGTTCAACTTTCGATGGTAATCCAGAAGGTATAGAATCCAGTTTTTAGGTCCTACTTTTTATCATATTACCAATTTTTTTGAATGGCAGTATTAGCCATCGGCAAAAATATGGTGCTCCCCACAGACTTACTATAATTCTTAATGGACCCATTATTTTAACAAGTGCATATGACAATGCACCACTTAAGATAAGTCTGTGTTTATCAAGCTCCTGAAATTTGTCATTTACGAGTCTCTCTATGGCATTACTACATTTTGTCATCAGCTCACCTGAAAATTCCAAATTATCCATTATATTGAGGTTGTACAGAATATACCAAACAGTGAAAAGTGGAATTATAGCTGTCAGTTCATGTAAAATGAAGAATGACGTTATCATGGGTATAGTTCCTGAGGTTGTTATTTTCTTGAAGTAACGGGCATATCGAGGATCAGCTTGTAGTCTAGATAACATCTTGGATTTTTTGATAATTTTAACTATTTGATCATTCTGATATGTATCGGGTTTCGTAGGACAACTCAGGTTTTTCTCATTGAGATTATTATTTTCTATTTCTGGATATCTTTGAGTTGAGTAGTGCTGCTTCGAATATAATAGCAGAGCCTGAGGTCTTTTCACAGTTTTGAAAATAGGGTAGTATGTCATGTTAGGCCTCTTAAAAACATCAATTATTGATATTTTTCTCCTTGCCAATAGTCGTAACATGATGATATGTATTATGGCCGCTTTCTCCTTTGAGGTCAAGACCAATTGTAATGTTTAGGTTTAGTTTCTTATACCATTGTTCATGGATGACAGTTGTTCTTCATAAGTCGCCTCATCTTTTTTCTGGCTTCTATCGATATTTCTAAACGACGACCACAGCGAACGAAGATATTTTCAACAATTGACATATTATTGTAAATGAATATTACTAGTTTTGTCTCTGTAGTTGAAGTATACATACAGGCATTCGTGGTGACAACTTTTATAGTTAAATTATCATAACGGTTGTTGTTGTCATCTATTAATTACATGGTTATATTTAGTTATTTACAGGTAAAATTTCATGTTTACATCTATGGCACAATGTGTCCTCTTCTAATGAGTTATGTTTCCAACATCTTGGACATTTATGCATTTTGCTGACATCTACTTTAATTGCGTAATTGGTCTCGTCTACCAAAGCACTGTTTTCTGGAATATTAGTTAGGGAGCCTACTTTTTTTATTTCTACATCCGCAGTCTGTAATAGTTCAGCTAAACCGTCAGTATCGAACAGAATGTCCCTGGTTGTATATATTTTTGTAACTGTTTGTCCAGCTCTTGTAATTGTGGTGTCAGTTATTCTTGAAAACTCTTTTTTAAAGGCATTTAATATTCTTAATTCGTTTTTTTCAAATAATTCAATCGTTGCTGTAGATTCTGATAACTGTTCCACAAAATTTGGCCATAGTTTAGAAGATTGTTTATTTCTTCTTTCATTATCTTCGCTATTCTTTAGCCAGTCGGGTGGTATGTAGTTTTGCACATCTTGAACTGTGATGGGTAAGATGGGGCTCAGAATAGCACAATATGTATTCAAAATTTCGAATAATGTGGTTTGTATTTGTTTTCTTCTTAAAGAGCTTATATGATTAGAATATAAGATATCTTTGGAAGTATCAAAATAAAAACTGGATAGTTCATTATTCAGATGGAATTGAAGATTTATTAATACTTTAGAGAAATTATATTCTGTATAATTCTTTTTCGAGTCATCTAGAAGTCTTTGTAGCTTTGAAATGACGTATTTATCTACGGGTTCTAATTGTTCAAAAGGTAGTAATTTATAATCTGAACCCTTCTGTAGATTCCCCAATAAGAATTTGAAACATAATCTAATTTTCTTCAAAGCGTCGGCAGTGTGTTGCATCACAGTACTACCAACAGTAATGTCACTTGTGAAATCCGACTGGGCAACCAAATATCTTAAACCATCTACACCTAGTGCTGGTAGATTCATTTCTTTATTACCTTCGATGATTTCTTTTGGTGCAATTGTATTACCAATTGATTTGGACATTTTGATACCCTTTTCATCTAGCGTAAAGCCATGAGTAATAACGGTTCCATACGGTGCAGCTGGATTTTCGGTATAAGCAACTCTGCAAAGCAAAGAACTTTGGAACCAGCCTCTATGTTGATCACTACCTTCCAAATATATATCAGCTAATGGATTTGGCTGATTTATTTCAGGTATCCCCAATTTATCAGAATAAAAATCCTTCAAAGTTGACCAAGAAGAACCACTATCAAACCAAACATCCATTGTATCCCTACCCTTTCTAAATTCATGGGCTACATCTTGATATTTTGCAGGTAACCAGTTTTGAATATTTGTCTTTTTGTTATTTGGATCCTCTTCTAAAAACCATGAATCCATCCCCCATTTTTGAATATTTTTGATTGCTAATGATATTATCTCCTCATCCATCAAGATTAAATCTGGATTTTCACGATGTTGAAAATATGGAATGGGCACACCCCAAGAACGTTGTCTGGATATGCACCATTCATTTCTATTTTGAACAAATGATGTCAATCTATGTTGACCTCTCTTTGGATAGAACTTCACATTTTTTAGACTTTTAACTGCAATACTTTTCAAATTTTCAAGATTTGTAAACCATTGCTGTGTTGATCTAATAATAATTGGTTTCTTGGATCTCCAATCGTACGGATATGAGTGCGTAATAGTTTCAGTATTCATTAGAACGCCAAGATCATTTAGTTTATTAATAATTGCAGTTGTTGTATTAGGATCTAGAACATTTCTTCCTTCACCGGAAGTATTGTTGGGATCTTTCAGGAATACCTGAAGCTTTGAAGCTTCTGGAAACTTGGATAGGTCGTAATTACCCTTATGATCAATAGGCGAAAATATGGCTAAATTATTTTTCATACCTACCAGATAATCATCTTGTCCGTGGCCAGGAGCCGTGTGTACCAATCCTGTACCTGCTGTATTTGTAACATGGGAACCATCGAGTAATGGTTTTGAAGTATTCATCGAGTTCTCATCAAATAAAGGATTTGTGTAATGCAACCCGTTTAATTGGCCACCTTTAAATGACGCAACAATCTTGAAAGTTTGAGGAATTTTCAGTTTTTCTATCAAATCTGTTCCAACTATAATATATTTATCACTTGTTTCTAATTTCAATAAGGAATAGTTCATTCTTTCATTATAACAAATAGCTTGATTAGAAAATAGTGTCCATGGTGTACTGGTCCATATTAAACAATCAACAGACTCTAATAACTCTGTATTTAATCTTTGTTGCAACAACGTTAATGATCCCTTTGTTAATGGAAATTTCACATATGCGGATACGGATTTATGATTTTCATTATATTCTAATTCACCTTCTGCCAAAGCTGTTCTTGTTTCAGTACCCCAGTATACAGGTTTATTTTGTCTCTTAATTAATCCATATTCAAATAATTTCTTAAAAATTTCCAGTTGGTTGATCTCATAATTTTTATCCATTGTAATATATGGATGATCCCAATCGGTCAGTATTCCAAATTTCTCAAATTGAGATCTTTGTTTCTTTTGAGTCGATAAAGCATGTTTCGAAGCAATATTTCTTATCTTTATTGGTGAAATCTGTTCAATCTCTTCATTATTCAATTTTTTTAGAGCCTTCAATTCGATTGGCAAACCATGACAATCCCAACCTGGTTTGTAATAGATGTATTTACCTTGAGAAAGTTGATATCTATTGATAATATCCTTCAATATTTTATTAAGGGCGTGACCTAGATGTAAATCACCATTAGCATAAGGTGGACCATCATGTAAAATAAATAAATTCTCCTTGATGAACTGTAATCTTTGGTTTATGTAATTGGGTTCAATCTCATTATATCGTTTGAAGAATTCTTCCAGTTGTGCCTTGTACAAATTCTGTGACGACTGAGGAATTAACTCATTATAAGTCCTTTGAATATTTGATCTAGGTTGAAATTTTGTTTTTGGTAAATTCAAAGTCGTTTGGTAACTATGTGATGATGCGTACCGCCTACTAGTCGACGCAGTAGCTCTCAACGTGAGTAATTTCCAAGTTCGAGCGCTTTGGATACTCTGTAGCATTGTTGTGTTGTACAGCAACCGGTGACAAGTTGTGCTGCTTCTCTAAACTGCCCTCCCTTTAAAAGCACTTAACAAATTTCTATATTTTTCGTCCCTCGAGGTCCTCGCTCATTGGAAGCCGTTTTGACAGAAACACAAGCGACGCCAATTGAAATATTTCATCACCGAAAATTTTTCTAATTTGGTGCAATTTGCTGTAAGTTGACGTGGGAGCGAAGTGGGATTATAGAGGCACCCAGCGGAAAATGAGTCAATAAGTTTGTTGTTTCTTAGTAAGGAATCTGAAAGACTGGGACCGACTAGTTTAATAGTGATCTGTAGTGTTTACTGTTATATATAACTGCTGGAGTGATAGCAATACTTTGCTTAGTTAGACTGATTTCGTTTCAGAAAAGAGGTTGTGAAACAGGCTGGTATCCGACTTGTTTTTGCAGACAGAGCTTCTAGATAGTCACATTCGTTAGATGTTGAATGACATGCTAGAGCTGGTGGCAAATTTGAGCAATAGGGATAACAACAGTCAAAGGGGTATCAAGAGAGAGGTCAAGATGAGTGGGAAGAAGATAGGTACTGGAAATAGTGTTGGTTCAGTTGGGAAGTTACATGATTCTAAACAGCATATGATTTTGAACTCATTTATGATTAAAAATTTCATTAGAGGTATAATGTTGAAACATGTATATCTTTTCGTTCCAGATAATGTATCCAATAGTTCTGCTATGATGGATATTAATAGAAATGGTACCTTAAAATTAAATTTTAATAAGGATAAAACTTCATTTATATTTGAAACTATTTTGAAAAGAGCTAACTCTACAATTTTACAATTTAAGAAAGTCTGTTGTATTATTATCAAATTTTTAGAATGTTGTAAAAATGAAACAAATTATATGAAATTTTTAAAATATGATCTCCATAAACTAATTGTGGCCGCATTTGTATTGAGCGTACCTAATGTTGATAACCATGAAGGTAATAAAATCACAAATAGAGAAAGTTGTTATAAATTATATAGTAAAATTTCAGGTTTATCCATCGAAGAGATTACAAATTGTTGTTCTATAGTAAGACCAATTCTAATAAGAAGAAGTCGGAAACAAAATAATTCTAGTCGGTCAATGATCGATAGGCGGAGTTCTGATGATGAAAATAGTGTTCAACGCAGCAATAATCATAATGAAATCACAACTAATAATGATATGGCACAATATACTACTTTAGGTTCATTTAATGAGATAGGTAGTAGTCTACGGAATTATAATCGATTCTTATCTATTGCCCAAAGAAGTATTGATGTTCATAGTGCAAATTACAATATTGGTACAACATTACCACCTATTAATGACGATGATAGTTCTCAAAGTTATAGTCCTTATTCACACTCTTCAGAGTCACCTTCTTTACATACTGCATTATTGAACGACACTCGATATAGTGTCTCCTCTTTACAGGAATTGAATCATATGAATGAAAATGGTAATAATAGTAACGACGATGGGATAAATAGAAGAACTTACCGTAATAATAATGTTAGTGACAGTTCTCCATTGAGTAATGGTTATATTTTGAATACAGAGATCGAACAATTTAATAAAATGGGTAAAAAATTGGTCTTAGAAAGTTTCTCAATAGTGTAAAAAGGAATACATAAACGAAACTTCACATATCACATATCATATATCATATATAGATCAGTATATATCAATTCAATAGGACTATATAAACAATAAGAAAATTAATAAATTGAGCCGTTTTTGTATTATAATCTTGACACTATTATCAGTATTATTGTCAAATTAGGGCTGGATATCCCAAACCCTCATGCGCCCATACACACTTTTTAAACAAATTTTTCGCATCGAAATCTGTGTTATTAAGAGATGTAAAAAATAACGCCTAGGAAAATGTGTGAACAGTCAGCCATATTTGGTAAGACTTTTAATAACTAGACAAGCAAGTTACATTATACTATATTGTAGGTGAAAAAAAGTTATTCAATCAAAACTAGAGATCCATAACAGCAGAGCTAAGCATACCAAGATATTCAACCAATAATGAGCGAAGAAGCTACATTCTTCAAACAGGCTGCAGAGGCGATTGTTGCAACATCTTTAAATATTTCAAATGTTGATCCTACAATAAAAGAATTATTGAAGAGAATAAAACATGATGGAATAGATTTCGGAGCAATGACTCAAGGAGATAGTACCAATAGAAATGGAATAACTCCAGAATATACGCCAGTACAGCATATTCAAAACAATAACTTTCACAGTAATAATAATATTCACAATCAGAACGATCATAGAAGTCCCCATGATTCAGAATCATATACAGATATGTTCAATCAACATTTAGCATCATCCCCAGGTAATAGCGAATCTGTTACTCTAATACCTAATCCAACATCAGGTAAAGATTATAACAATATCGCCAAAGAGGATATCTTATCAACAGAATCTGTGTTTTCCTCATTTATGGATTCACAAAATAAACAGCAACAACAACAATATGATAAACCTCCTTCTATGCATACGATGCAACAGAAGGTAACAAAACCTAAACAAAAGAAGAAAGTCGAAGATAATCTCGAAAAGAAATATCCTTGTTCACAATGCGATTTAGTGTTTTTCAGATCTTCTGATTTGCGTAGACATGAAAAGGCTCATTCATTGGTATTACCACATATATGTTCTAAATGTGGTAAAGGTTTTGCTAGAAAGGATGCACTGAAGAGACATCAAGATACATTAACATGTAAAAGAAATAGAAATAAATTAATTGAAATAACCAATGGTAAAGTAGAAGAATTTTTGGAAAGGGCAAAAAAGGAAGGTATCAGTTTGTGAATAGACAAATTTTCATCTAGTACAGCACACGCCTTCTCTGTTATTAAGTCTTATGATTCTTTTTTTTTGTGTTGTAACTACGTACATAATATATAAATATATATATACTAATTCATTGATATGTGAATATTCAAAATTTCAGAGAATTAGTAGACTTTGCACTGTTACGATGTTCGTGTCAAATGCTTAATGGTTTATCGAAAAAACAGTATCAAAATTCAGTTATACTTAATCAGTTTCTTCAACCTTGGCACCTTCTTCAGTCTTCTTCTTTTCATCGAATTCTTTCAATTGAGCTTCTAATTGGGCTAATGCTTGGTAAGCTTCGGCACCCAGTTGTGGTAGAATTTGTGGGAACATTTCATCAAGCTTCTTCTTTTCTGGAATACCATAGACTACACTGGTGTTGTAATCCTTGGCCATTTGTAAACCGACTTTGTTGAAATGTAATACAGAACCATCTTCATGGAAAAAGTTGGCTTCAGCGACGTTGTCAACGGTGATACCATGTAACTTGGCAATGGTAGAGTAAAGTTTGGAGTCATCTCTGGCGACGGCAGCAGACGAACCGGCAGACTTGTTACCTGCTTTTCTTCTAGCACCACCAACTTTGTTCTTGTTGCTTAGAGCTTGTAATTTTGCTAATTTTTCTTGATCGATTGGCATCGTTATATGACTATTTTTGGGATGTTCTAAATAGAATATAAAAAATTATGGTAAATGTATAATAACTAAATAAAAATATCTATTTATTTAACAGCCAATTGCTTTAAATGGTTCCTATATTATTTGCGGAACTGCATATAATCCCTTCCACTTTGTTAAGAGTTGACAACGAAATGAGGAAGTTGAAAATTTGGAAAATTGTAGAGCCGCAGTGAAAAATTGTTGTGCGTGCAAGTCTCCGGACCAAAAATGGAAACCCGAAGGACCCAAATCTGAGAAGGAGCTCTACTAATAGTGAGGAACGTTCTTTCAGTTTTAAATAGGTTAAAATGTCTAATTCTATTGCTTCTATGAACTCCTTTATCATTGGAAGATATTAATTATCCCAGAATTGTCACCCATTATTAGATACAGTTGTTCTTGCTTCTGAACTGTTGCCATTGTTGTAACGATATTTACTGAAGGAGAAGAAATTTTTCTAGACCTGTCATTCTCAGTTAGTTGTGAATTGGCTTGGATTGATAATATAGTAGTATTTACTGTCCCCTTTCTTGCGACAAATGTTAACTTCCGTTTATTTGGTCCTGAAAGTACCCTTGAATTATTTGTATTAGCTAAGTCCAACATAATTATATCTGAAGTTTTATTATTCGAAAATATGATGGCCATACCTTGTGTATGTACGGTTGATATGACAGAATTGAACCCAGCTTCATTATACTTCAGCTCAGAAAGTCTTTTTGTTGACGGTTGGAACTTCTCAATGGAAGGATTTTCACCAGGTAATGCAATAATTAATCTACATTGCATTTTGGCATAGTTCCAAATCGATAATGTATCCTTAGAGGATCCCCCTAATATTAAAATCATATTTTTACCAAGTTGTTCCATTAACTTAATCTCCTTAATTGGGGAACTATCATCGAATGTCCACGAGTTCACAAGAACATCCAATCTTAAATCCCATAAATCAATAATACCTTTCGTAGTACCTAATACCAGTACATTACTTGTCTCATTGCTACAAAAAGCAGTAATACCACCATGGGATACAGGCGTATTGATAAAGTGTAGTTTATCAGATTTTCGTATGTCTAGATAAAATATTCTAGATTTGTTTGTTAGACATATAATGTATGCATTTTCATCCGTCATATATTCATCCATCAGTGTAACGTGTTCCTCTTTATCCAATGTATGCCTAATTGAATCATTTGATCTTTTACGTAAATTAAATTCTCGAATTTCCTTCACAAATGTTGATTTTCTACTTTCATGAAGTGGATCATATTGAAATATTCTGTAGATTTTTATTAACCCATCCGTAGTTGAAACAGTAAATGCGTCATATCCCTTAAACATGATAACGTTGGTCACTGATACTTTGCAGTTTAGTACCAACTCGGGTTCATAACTTCTGCCACTGATAATATTTTTCAATAAATATATACTTATTATCCCTTGCAATGATCCGGTAACAACATAAGGGCTTCGACTTCTTGAAGACGTGCAGATGGAGACTACTAAATTTCTAATATTTGTAGCGAGCGAGCAAACCATTTTACCTGAAATAGATCCTAATGGTTTTTCATCCTCCTTTAAAGAATTACTAATATACCCGAATTCCTTATAATCGGATAAATTTGGTGTAATATTAATACTTTTCAAATAACGAGTTATAGAATCAACATCTCCATTATAACTATTCAGTACAGTATATCTTGGAATTGATATTTTCTCAGCCACTAATTTGTTTGTAGATTTCTGTTCGTGTACCTTGTTATGATTCTTGTTGGGTTCTAACTGGACATATATATTTTGGAGGTTTGCAGTTGCAGTTGCTGATGGTTTATTCTTCAAGATCAAGGAACCATTTAAATTAATTATTGATGGAGCAACATCTCTTTCTATCGAAAGCTCATTGTTTGGTTCCACTATTGTATCACTTTTTGGTATTGTACTGTGGGATACCTCATCTGTGTCTTGCTCGATAAACTTAATATCATAAAATACATTATGTGGCATCACATTTGCCATACCAATCGATGCGTATAATTTATCCAGATTATTTCCAGCTTCTTCCATATTTAAATCTGCCTTTTCACCTGTCTTATTTTTAATCTTTAAAATATATGATCTTAATACTGTTAGTTTCCAAAGATCTGTTCCTTTCATTCCTGAAGCTTTGAATTTGTCTATCCATAATTTATCTTCGGTACTCAGTGCAACTTCTGAGTCATCAGCAGCTTTCACAAACATGTTTGTATCTACCTCATGACTCTCATTATATGCTGATATATTATGGCCTAACCCATAATTTTTAGGGACATAATCCTTTGAGATAAATGTGGATGTAGCGTTTCCAAACGCGTCGACGTCTTTGGTACTGACTTGTTTCCAAAATAGTGAATTTGACGCACGTAATGACCAACTACAAAGTAAGTTGAATACTGTTCTTGACACGGGTCTCTTACAGCTGTCTAACATTACATCGAGCTCGAATTCTACTTCAAACCCAAAGTAAGGTCTGATAATAGGGTATAAATTACAGTATAGATCAGGCTTTGAGAGTTGTTGTGAGATATCATATAATGTAACTAAACTAAATTGATGAATAGCATAATTCGGATGTAATAATAATGGAGATATTTCTTTGGCTACAGCAAAGATGTTTGTCTGGTTTACTAAACCTGTCTTGCATAAATCATGTAGCGTCTCTAATGTAGCTGTAACAACTAGTTCTTCAGAATCAGTTAAAGTCTGGATCAATAATGGTAGAATGTACTGTTCTAACGTTACTGGTCCTAATAGAATTGCAATACCTGAAATTGCTTCTACAAGAGCCAACCTTAATATGGCATTTCTGTCATTAAGATATGTAATCAAATGACTTAATATAATATCGTTTGTCTTTTCCTTTCCTAAATGTTTGCATAAACTTAAAACGTTGTTTAATAATGATATTTTCACCCACATATTTGAGTCAGTAAGTAAAAGAACAATTATTTCTTCTATCTGTTGCATTAATTTTCCATTATAGTGATTATTATTCATCATACTCTCCTTAACAGTCTCTTGGGGATTAGAATTGAGTCTAGATACTATTGATAATTCTCTAAATTTTGAGACCAAGGTTGTGAAATTACCAATCAAATTTGCCAATATCATTCTCACATAAGGATGATCTTTAGATCTATGCAATAGCTTTTTAATTCTTGGTAGTAAATAATCCATGAATACATTCTCATTCAATTTATTGACTTGTTCAACGGTTTCTAATACTTGGCATATACATTGTAAACTTAACGCCTGTAAGATAGGATCCTTATCATCTTCGAAGCAAGTCTCAAAATATGGTATAACACGATCGATTCTATTGTCATCCGAAATGAATTGAGAAAATGCAGTTAATAATTCTAAACATTTAATCTTGTTACTATTTGTAGTTAGATTTCTTAACATTCTAGAAAGATATGATATGAATAACAAAGCACATTCCTGATCCACCGATGGTATATTTCTATAATTTGTGAAATTTTTCAATGCAATGAAAATATCTGGTTCAATCTTGATATACTTTGAGAAGAATATATTTGAATATCTCTTTCTATTTAATAATTTTGGTTCACCTTTAATATATGGGAAGTTCAATGATATACAAATTTGTTCGAAATCGCTATAAACTTTTAACAAAGAGTTGTCACATATATTTTGTTTATCCTCTAGATTACAATTTTCGGTGAGACTTCCTGCACTTGGAATACTTGTAATCAATGATGCTAATGTTCTGAAATAATCATATGTGAAATTATAAAAATAGTCGGGGAACAAAATGTCTCTATATTTTTCCAATAGTGGAACTGCCGAGAGTCTCTTAGATGGATCTAATTGAATCATATCAATAATCAAAGACTTCAGTTCTGCATTTCCTGAAAAATGCTCTTCTAAATATTCTTTAACGTCATATTCGCCATTCTTGTATTTAAACAACTGTGATAAATTGAAGATAGGAATCCCTTCAGAGAACAGCTCCGCAATACAACAGCCTGCACTAAATATATCCATCTCCTTGGATGGTTTGTATTTCGTCGTAGAATCATTGTAATATTGTGTATTGAATCTTTCTGGAGCAATATAACAATTTCTTCTCTTTGAGGTATCGAAATAAAATGAAAATTCACCAGGGTTATCCTCAGGTAAATATATCGGTTTAACATGACTTGCAAAATCTGTCAAGGCTATCCAATTCCAACTATTGACCATTATATTTTCAGTCTTGATATCAGTATGAACAATATCTAAATTATGAATATCTTTTAAAGTTTGCAAAATTTGAAATGCCATAAATTTAGACTCTATATCTAGAAGGTATGGTCTCGAACTTAATCTATCATAAAGGTTTCTTCTTAAATGTTGTCGTATCAGGTATCCAGCTCTGTTCGATTCTATAATTTTACTATAATTCAAAACGTTGGGTAATTGGCTAAGGAGCTGAGATTCCCTTTTCAACACATCCACTGTTGATTCTAAGGAATAACCTTCTCTTGGTTTGATAAACACTTTAATAATAATTTCACCGTTTGGATCCACTGCTTTACAGGTCTTTAGAAATCTGGAAGAGTTTAATAATGCAATATAATGAACATCTTCTAATATATCAATGTATGAGAAGATACCAATTGACGGTGATGATTGTGCCAGGATCGATAATTGTACACCCATCGTAAAACTTCTGATTTAGGTGTTCCGTGTGGGTATTTCTGGTGTAATAATAAGTGTAATATGGTAATTATACTATTCAGTAATGCAATACGTTGGAATATTCAGGTATTTCTATATATTTGTTTATTTATATTATTGAATCAGTTTTCACATCCTAAGGATGGCATTCTTTTACAGTTCGCCCTAAAAAAAAAGAGGGCTGCAATGTATGTCTCTTTCTACAAGGTAACTCGATCTTTACAGTAAACAAAATATAAAGCAATGTATCTTATATCTATATAGTGATTTTGGATCAAATATATACGTAGTAACGAATTAAAATGATCAATTTAGCAACATATAATCATATTTAATTTGTTCTAATTTAGTAGTATCATGGAACCCAGAATTCTCAGATAAAATTTTGTAATTTTCTTTTGATATCTTCTCCACTCTCTCATTATATATACCACAAAATTCAAAGGCATCCTTTGGTGTAATTGTCTTTCTACCTTCTTTTAATACGTATTTAGTTAAAGAGAATGAACATAGTACAGTGTTGTTTTTCTTCATAAATCTACTTGCAACGTAAATCCATTTCTCATCCCAACAAATAATACTTGAAGAGACTGTGTATGGTTCAAATGGCTTAATCTCTTTTAAGAAATTGGTGAAAACATTAGCTACAGGAACGAATGGATAATTTTTTGATTCCAAAAATAATTTCTGTAATACTTTTGCCATTAGTTCTCCTCTAGAAATGTCTAATTCAGAGAAATAAGTTGCGTTATTTTTATGTAAATAAGCATCGCATTCCATTGGTGATGCATAAGTCTTATATCTATTATAACTTAATGCACCATATTCATTGGATTGTAGTCTTTTGATATTTGCAGTATTCTTATTACCTTTAATCGTTGGAATCACTAGTGGCGGTAGGACAGCATAGTAGAAACGAATAAAATAAGCACCTGGGATAGTCTTGTATGAACTTAACAGATATAGTCCGAATAACCATTTAAAGATAGTGCATGTAAGACCCATTACGAAATTGTAACGATTGACGTGGTAAGATATATTCTATAACTTTCTGAGACTTGTCAGAATATTATTTATGAAATCACAAGCCCTTTTATATATATGTAGAAATGTAGAAATGATTAACAGGCCCTGTCAATTGATGATTAATTATTGTTCTTTGCAGTTGTGGTCAGAAGAAAGAATGCCCTCTCTCGGTTCGGGAAGATTATTGCGTTATATGTCCGCAATTTAATTTATCCGATTTGATTCCGCGGGTGAAAGATAGTAAAAACCGACAGTAATCCTATTGTCCACAGACACCATCAAATGATTCAAGCAAGAAGTAGTATTGATATGTATAGTCAAACAATCTATTTCAAATAACGACCATAAGCACATATCAGATTATATGTTTTGAGAGTTACCGCCGTTAGTAGCTTTTTACTGGACAAAATATATATGCTGTTCAAAGTGTCACACAGATATCATATTAGGTGTCTTAGAATCAATTGAACTGCACGGAACGTAACGTAGCCACCTGATACTATATTAATATGTCTATGGCTCTCTTAATCATACACTTCTCGTCCTCTTCTGTAGAGGTTGCTGTGTCTCTGATATATATGTATCCTTTATATAGGTAGATAGATAATACACACGCACAACGAAAATACTGAAATTTTCACGGATAATACAATGCAACAAACAATATATTCAGGAATTTCAAAAAAGAAAATGGGAAATTACAACAAATGCATACAAATATACACGTCAACCTGCAACCGCAACTACTATATAAGATATTAAGACGTCAAAACGTATAACTAAACTGGATTAGAACACACTTTCGGTAAGGTTCTATATGACTACTGATAAAATGACTGAATTAACTCCAGCTGAAGAACAAACATATATTAGAAAATTTGCACAACGAATCATTAAGGAACGTAGTGGGAATTATACTCCATTGAAAAGATCTCACGATGGTAGATTAATTTATCCAAATGCCTCGGGGATCGTTTCGAATAGGGGTAATAAGCTATTACAGGGTAGTGAATCTGTCACCAGAAGTAATCTAAATTCTCATTCAATTAAGGAAGAGGTTGTGTATTATAATGGATCTGAACATAAATTATTACAAAGATTACATAAACGTATGAAATTTTTCCCAGAGGAACCAGGTAAGAGTTCTACAGATGAGGACGAGATTGAAGAAGTTGATTTAAATGATCTTGTAGATATTAGAGAGATTTTGACTCCTATTGCATCCCTAAGTGACGTATCTAAGAGACAAACAGTTGCAAGAACATTTAATAATTCAATTTTACAAAATTTATCTTTACAAACTGTATTAATGGTAGAAAAAGAGCAAAATTCAATAATAAGGTATAATCGAATGTTAGAAGTATTTTTAGGTGATTATCCAGAACCATTATATGAGAAAAATTTGAAATTGAAAAAATATAATCATAATTTAACTTTACCTGAAGAAGAAGAAGGAAGTGAAATTGAAAATGCCAATGATACTATTGAAAAATTATCAAAAGATACTACTCCAGTTGCAATTACAATTGAAGAAAATGTAGATCCAAATACCACAGATAACACAATTGATAATGAACAGAATCAAACTGAGAATAAAACAGCTGCAGAAAATCCAGATAATGAAAATAATGAATCTAAAAATAGTATCGATATGGAAAATGATAATGACCCATTTTTCGCATTACCTGAAATTAAGGATATTGATGGTTTAGATGTATTATTAAAGGATATTGAATCCACGGAAATAATTGAACAAATGGAAACAACTAGACAAATGGCTCAGATAGCTTTACAAAGAAACCAAGAATTTATTAGAAATTTGAAAACTATAAGGAATTATATGGATAAAGCAAGTAGAATACGAGAAAGAATTCTGGCTTGGAGTAAAGAATATTCTGGTATCCAAGAAGACGGTGTTACTATTCCAACAGCTCTAAAAGTTGTTAAAAGAGGTCTTATCAGTGCTACCACAAACAGATCCGTAGGTAAGAAAGAAGACATGGGGGAAGCAGAAGATGTACCTCAGTAGAAACAGCTTATGCTTTTTTTCGTTTAAAGTAGTATTAATATTAATAAGGTATTTATGAAATTATACAGAGACAATGGTATGTAATTTTAAAATCTTCTTCATATATATTTTTTCATGTATTGAAAATAACAATGTATTCTTAGTTTAATTTAGTCACATCCACTCGTTAGATTTGTGATTTAAAACCTTTGTAAAGATCTTTTCATCGCATTCTTGAGGTTGATTAGGTTCTAATAATGGACGAATAACACTCTTTGCGACATGAAAGAAAAGTTCGTCGATTAAAGATTTTAGATCATCCCCAGTTTGTTTGAAATCAGGGTATGCATTAACTTCTAATAATTTAACTTCGTAGTTAGAATCCACTAGGAAATCAACACCATATGTTTCAAACGCATTTGGTAATGGTTGGAAATTCATTCTATTGACAGTAACGGCGGCAAGGAAAATATCATGAGTAATTTCATGAATTTGTTTTATGATTTTTGCTTTATTTTCATCGGAGATATCTACTAAATTATTAAATTCCATAACAGCTAACTTTTTAGTTTCAAATTTGGATTGTAAACAAGTATTTGTTAAATGACCCTTTAATGTTTTCAAATCGGTTGGATCAAAATAAAACATTTCAGTGATATCTTCGTAAGGGGTCGGAGCAAATAATGCTAA
This sequence comes from Kazachstania sp. M6911, assembly GCA_037040125.1. NCBI lineage: Eukaryota > Fungi > Ascomycota > Saccharomycetes > Saccharomycetales > Saccharomycetaceae > Kazachstania > Kazachstania sp. M6911. The sequence continues at coordinate 41,262 of JAXQGP010000001.1, forward strand.
CATTCTATTGTATACGAATACTTCCAAGTCACCTTTACAGGTAATGTAACAACGGATATGGAATTTCTTGTTATCCATTGAGGGTAGTAATAATGGGTTTGTTAAATATTCTTGAACGATAAAATGACGTAATTGAGAGATAATAATATCGTTATCTATAGATAAATCATCATTAGTATCATCAGTATCAATACTACCGTCAAATGAGTCAAAAATTCTTTGCAAATCTTCAATTGTCTTAAACACTCTAATACCTTGACCTTTATCACTCATACTTGGTTTAACAATCCACCATTTCTTCTCAAAATCTATTGCATGTCTTAATTCATAACTTTCATCCAATGAATCATCTAAAAATTCCGCATAGTCCAAATCAAGTGTATAAGAATCCAAGACTGCTTTTTTCAATATGGATTCAGGATGTTTTACAACATAACTGTGAACTGTATGAGCCAAATAATGTTTTCTAATTAGAGCCTTTCTGTAAATGTAGGAATTGGCGAAGTATTTGGAACTTTCTAGCATCAGTTTATCGACATCGATTTGTTCGTAATCACCATATTGGAAAACTTTTTCAGTTAAATCCAATTGTGGTAATGTTGATTGAATTTGATAATTTGGTAAAAATTTCATCATTGCCTGTTTAATTGGTTGGTAAATATATTCATCCTTAGATATCGTCAAAGCGGTAACAAATTCTGGAACTTCAGAAACTTCTGGAACTTCAGTTTCCTCCGTTGGAATTGTTAATTTCAAAGTCAATTCACCTGTTAGATGTTCAATTGATCTGAAAGTAGCTCTTAATGGTGTAACACTAATGCATTTCTTTTCAATAATATCCATGTCTGTCCCCTGAGCAATTTCACCTTCTTTAAAATTACCATCATAATGAGAAGAATTTTTATGATTATTAAAATCTGGTGACCAATTAAATGAAATTAATTCATTATCTCTACCATCTTCAATGACGGATCCCTTAATAGGTTCTCTAATATGAGGACCATTGAAGATTGCTGTCCATCTATTTTCCCAAATTGGAGCATAAAAAATTTTAGTTGCACTTGATAATTCATCAACTAAAGGTATATTAATACTATAAATATCAGTGTCATTATCCCAATTTTCAACTAGATGAGAAATGATCTGTGTAGTTCTCATCGATGCCATCTTCATTAATTTGGAAGGCACAATCTTCCTGCCATCATAGTATGCCCATGAGACCGCAATTGCCTTCGTGTCACCTGTAATTACAGATTCCATGGCGGCACCAACTGTTGCACTTGAAGTAATATAGGCTGCTGATGAATTCCTGCCTACATTTGGACCCGAGATGACCAAATCGAATTTCGTATCATGTAATAGATGTAACGCAATATTGGCACAAGAAGCAGGCGTACCATCAATTAAAATCCACTCGATACTATCTGAAGGAATTTCTGGATTAATTATATAAGGTAATTTAGAATCTCTTGATTGTAATTTTTGTGGTTTATTAAACGGTCCCCAATATGAATTATCGTCAGTTTCAATGTCTGAATATACAAATGTTGCATTTAGATCTTTACCCGCTAAATGGGCTTTACCATTCCATGATCTCTGTATATGTGGTACACATACAGTTATATCCCAATGTGGATGAGCATGTTTAATATGTTGAATGAAGGGTCTAATATATGGGGAAAAATCGTCATTTAATGGACCATCATCGTTAGTGATTAGAATCTTCATTGGTATATGAGTGTAATTGATACCAGTCTATTTGTTTTGGGTTGAATATCTAAGTGATTGTTGGAGTGAGATGGATATTAATCAATGTTTTAAATATGTGAAGTTTCCTGGGGTCAAAAAAAAAAAAGAAACCAAGCAAGAAAAAAAGAAGATGCCCAATCAAAAACTCAGAGGTGCATAAAAATAAGTAGTCATATACAAGGAAGAGAGAAGCGTATATGAGAAGAAAAGGGTTTTACCTGCAATACAGTAATAGTATAAATATATTAGATCAGGATGTCTATGTTTATGGGAGCGTTCCCTGGGCAGGAAGTGTCACAAGAGAAGATAGATATTGCAGAGATTCAATTTAATGCAATGAATAATACATTTAATAATATTTTAAAGACATGTCTTGAGAAGTGTATATCGAGAGATGGATATGGTGAAGGTGATTTAGCTAAAGGTGAAATGTGTTGTATAGATAGATGTGTTGCAAAGATACATTATAGTAATAGAGTAATTGGAGGATTTGTACAAACTAAAGGATTCGGTCCAGAGACATATTTACGACATTACAATAAATTTCAAGAGTCTGGAGAATCACAGAAGAAATAACCAACTTGAGTGATTTATGACAGTATGTATATATAATGAATATTGTATATCGTTATGCATGTAAATATGTTTCGTTTTTTGTATTATAGAATAAATAAGAACGATTAATATGAGATATATATTTCGTTTTAAGATTAAATGGAAATTAGTCTCCATGGATTTTATTATGTGACATAAAATTGAAATTTTGAACATTTAATGAGTGTGATGGGATCGATGACTTACTAATCAAAGGTTGTATGTGATAATGAAATATACATATTTCATTCTGAACCCTATAAAATGGACCTCGAACCCTTTTTACAGAAAGTGCATAACCCTAGGGTGTATGTAATGGGGGAAAATAATTCTTATTAAATTAATTGGGCCGTTCAACATGATCAAAAAAATACATATATGGCTATTAATACTGCCGCACAAAAAAAGAAAGAAAGAAGTGACAAGGCAATAAAAAAATTGAAGAAGAAAATGTAATCATTTGTAGGTGTTATTCTGTGTAAGTAGATTAAATCTACGTACAACAGATCGAAAATATGTCTTTCATTTCCCTCTTATTCCCGCTAAGAAGCTTACGGAGTAACGGACACCAAAAATCAAAAATGATAATAAAATCCGAAGAAGCAAGAAAAGACATTTTTGTCAGATTATTATCATGACGAAAAACTTTCTGTTGTTATTTTAAATAGTAACAGTGTTAATATGAAATGCAAGACTTAATAGAAATAACTAAGTAAAAAAATTGTATATATGCTATAATAAAATAAAATAATAGGTAAGTGGGAAAAGTTAACATAGTGTAGAAAATTTAATGTATGCAATGCATAACACATTAAATTTTTTTCTTAATTTCAACGCGGACATTTTTTATTTATGGAGGAGAAATTTAATATATATATAAGAAACAAATTAATTATATTTAATTATTCTATTCCTATTAACAAGTAGATTTCTTACAAAGAACAAAATATACAAGTATAATACGATATCATAACAAGTATAATACGATATCATAACAAGGTGAATCGGACATATTATACTACAAATTTAACTATGTCTAGACATATTTTTTATTTCAGTATATTTCAATATGTTAATATTTTGCATAGTAATTAAATCTAACATAGTTAATTAAGTATGATTTATTGCCCAAATTACGATTGTTAAATATATTAGATATAAGTTTAATAATATGGGTATCATTTGAATCAGTATTAAAATTTATTTCAAATTAAATTTATATTAGGATGATCTAAAAAAATTATTAATATGATAAATAATCATCAGTATTAATTATTGACCATAGTAAAAGTAGTTATTTTATCATTATTATATGGTATTAAAAAATATGCTAAATACTAGCAATATTTAGCACATAATAATATTAAAACGAACAGTAACCAGTTTAATTTTTTCACACTATAGAATAATTTTGAGTCTCTCTGTAATTACAATTTGCTGCTGGTGCTGCTACGTACCGTTCTCCAATATACTCATTTACTATGCGAATAAATTGACACGGTCCAAGATTATCATTTTGTTTGTTTGTGTGGACGCGCGCTCTTTCTCTGTGTTTAATCAAGAGAGAGAGTGTGTGTGTCGCACCGTTTCAACAAGTTGCTGGCTCGCCTTGTCTCCCTCCGCCCATACAAAATAGTAGCCATCGTAATAGCGAAACAGTGAATATTCGCACACTCTTCTTCCATACAATTTGCAATAATATATCACACACACATGGGGGAGAGACACTGTACTGTAATAGTTGTGTGTGTGCCATTCTCTTATTATTATTATTGCCATTTTATCATTATGTTATTCCCTTTTTTTCATTTTTACTCTTTTATTCCGCACATAATAAAAATCATTTTACTATGTCTACGATGTTTATTATGTGTGTGATACTACTATTCACTATAATAATTTATTCTTCTTTGTGTTAGTATCTCTCACTCTATCTATTCACTGTAAATTTTTACTTATATGAATAAAATTCCATTATTATAAACAGAGGTATAAATATAACAAATTGTTTGAGTACTCTTTTAACCAATTTTTATTACTATTATTCATGTCTCTTATTTAAACTATATTTTTCTTCGTAATCTTTTTTTCTTCTTGTTCTCGCTTTATTTGTTTTCGTTATTTTTTTTTTGCTCTTCCCTTATTTTTCTTATTTTTTTGTAAGTCACTCAATTACACAACACAACTATATAAAAATAAAAATGGCCCCAAGAGAAACTAAGAAGAGAACTACAAGAAAGAAGAAGGATCCAAATGCTCCAAAGAGAGCTTTATCCGCTTATATGTTCTTCGCTAATGAAAACAGAGATATCGTAAGATCAGAAAATCCTGATGTTACATTCGGTCAAATTGGTAGATTATTAGGTGAAAGATGGAAGGCTTTAACCGCTGAAGGTAAAGAACCATATGAAGCTAAGGCTGCCGCTGACAAGAAAAGATACGAATCTGAAAAAGAATTATATATGGCTACTCGTGCTGAATAGATACAATTATTACTTATATAAAATATATTCATTCTAGTACTGTTTTTCTTTCATTTATATATATATATATATATTATGGTATAATTTAATTTAAAAAAATAAAGGTAATTAAAAAATATTTGTTAGTGTGTCTATTTTTTTATCTCGCTACTCTCTATAATTTTGAGAAATTGACTATCCGCGAATAGCATGAAACGCGACGCGTAAAAATCATTTTATTTTAGTTTTTCGTTCTTCGAATTATGGAAATTTTTCAGTATTTCTTGACACCAAATTATATATATATTTATGAATTACAAATCATTTAAGTTGTTTCAAATTTCATACTTTTCATACATACACTTTTAATATTTTCCTCCAAAGAAATACTCCATACTCCACGCACATACCCAAAAGTACAAATATGTTAGAAGCTAAATTCGAAGAAGCATCCCTTTTCAAAAGAATTATTGACGGTTTTAAAGATTGTGTTCAATTAGTTAATTTCCAATGCAAAGAAGACGGTATCATAGCACAAGCTGTTGATGATTCTCGTGTTCTACTAGTCTCATTGGAGATTGGGATGGAAGCATTCCAAGAATATAGATGTGATAGACCAATTACATTAGGTTTAGATTTAAACTCGTTAAGTAAAATTTTACGTTGCGGTAACAACACAGATACTTTAACTTTAATCGCAGAAGATACTCCTGACCATATTGGTTTAGTATTTGAAGATAATAAGAAAGGTCGTGTCGCAGAATATATTCTAAAATTAATGGATATTGATGCAGATTTCTTAAAGATTGAAGAATTAGAATATGATGCCACTTTATTATTACCTTCCGCTGAATTCTCTAAAAATGTTCGTGATTTATCTCAATTAGGTGATTCTTTAGCAATCGCAGTAACAAAGGATAATATTAAATTTAGTACAGAAGGTGACATAGGTTCAGGTTCTGTGCTATTGCAACCTTATGTTAATATGGATAAACCAGAAGATTCTATTAAATTAGAAATGGACCAACCTGTAGATTTAACTTTCGGTGCTAAATATTTGTTAGATATTGTTAAAGGTTCTTCTTTATCCGATAAAATTGGTATAAGATTATCTGGTGAAGCTCCTGCTTTATTTCAATTCGATTTAGCTAGTGGGTTCTTACAATTCTTTTTAGCTCCAAAGTTTAATGAAGAAGAATAAGTAAAATAAATTAAATAAATGAATAAAAAAGATTGTATAATAATTAGTTTTTAATGCACATACATATAATAATATTTGGAAAAATCGTTTTTAACATATACGTATATAATATTCACTTTCTCATTACCACGTCTCTTGCAGATATCTGTCCTCTTTTTCCATCTCTTTTAAGTATACAGTAGCAGCTTCATCAGTTTCAAATCCACCCCATTTCTTTAACATTTCAATCACTGTTAATCTAACTTGAATAGGCATCTTACCTGATGCGCCACATAATACAAACAACGCTTTCTCCTTCACTAATAAATCAGTGACAAATGAACCAAGTTTCCATAAGACGTCTTGGACATATTTAGTATCTGGAGAATTTTCACGATCTCTTGAGAATACCGGATGTAATGCAATTCTACCTTCTGTGTTCCATTTTTCTAATGTTTCTCCATAAATGTAATCCTTATCCTTAAAACGACAACCAAAAAATAACTGTAAATTCTTACTTAATTGAGGTTCCTCTTTGATAATAGATAATAATGGCGCAATACCAACACCGGGACTCACGAGTACCATTGGATTCTTCTTATATTGTTCTTGAATCAAATGATTATTATGAATATTATAACGAATAATATCACCTTCATTCAAATGTGCAATATAATCAGTACATATACCTGTTCTAATCTTCCTTAACATTGTCTTATATTTAACAATAGCAACTGTCAATTGAACATTTGAATCATTTGGTGCACTTGAAATTGAATAATAACGTGGTTTAATTAATGGTAAATAATCAAGACAATATTCCCATGGTAATCTTAATGATAAGAAATCTTCAATGACTTCAAGTATCGATCTTCTTGGTCGGTTACAATAGTCATATAACTCTTGCATATCCTGATCTGTTGCAAATTCTTTTAATTTATCACGTTGTTGTTCTAATTGCCCTTCACCACGTTCCATTCTACTGACATCTGTTGCAAACATCCAAATTTTCATAAAGAAACTGGTTCTTGGGATACATGTAATATCACAATGATATTTTAGAATGTTACGTAAAGTCAGGGGTTCGATCACACCACCAGATTTTAATGCATTTGGTATACCATTAGTAAACTTTAAAGGTTTATCTGCAATTGGTAACCAATGGTCTTGTGTCTCCAAAAATTGTTGAACCGAAGTATCGGAATTACATGGGAAGATAGATGCAGTATCACCAGCCTCATAGCTATCTTTAACTGTAACGTTATTATTGGTAAAGACAAACTCCCTAATATCTTGGAAATGATCCTTGGAGGTTATACCTAGATTCTTAACTACTTTACCATATTTAATTGCTGTATCATTGGAAAATTTTAATGGTTGATTCACAACTGCATTAGTCCCCTCACTATCATCTTCATTATCAGCTAGACATAAGTAACTTTTTGGTTGTAATGATATAGAATCATCAATTGCAATTCTTTCCACTGATTCTCCATTGACTTTCCTTTTTGGGAATTTTTTCATCAAATATTCCAATACTCTTTTCTCATATTCAAAATATACAGATTCAACACCTGCACCTGTACCTTTATTACTACCGGCCATAGATTGTTCGTCTGCCTCTAATCTATCAAAGATCTCATTAGCACCTAATTGTCCCACAATTCTAGTGTGTAATTTTCTAATAGCATAATTAAACTTAGGATAAGAGGAATCACCAAGTCCAAAAAATGCAACATTAATATGTTTCAAGAAACCCTCAGGTATGTTCTTCCTTTTCAAAATTGACCACAAAGTCTTATTCTTCTTATCCAAAAATGAATGTTCATGACAATTTCTAGGTAATTCACCTTGTCCAGTAGTTGCACATAATACAAAAAGATATCGTACTCCAAGTATATCTTCTGGGTTCAAATCTCCAATCGTTGACAAGGTATGTGGATAATGTAATCTTTGCAACTTATATGATAAAATTTTAGCAAAATCCTCAGTGTTACCTGTCTCGGACCCATATAGGATAGCAATCTTATTTGGAGCCATGATTCGTTGCACCTAACTTACTTTTGAGATATCTATTTAAATCAAGGTACAAACAAATTAATCTTGATTAAAAAATGTATCGAAAATTTTGACATTATTATATAAATGATTAAATAATTAAATGATTAGTAATATGAAAAATTCAGGATTGGCGATGACATATTTCTGTTTAATTGAATTCATCGGTTATTGTTTTTTCAGAGGAAGGCAGTCTCTTGGTACTTTTCTTAACAAAGCGAAATTTGCGCAGAGTTATTCCACACCCATATTTTGATGGAACTGTGGTTAAAGGAAATTAGCCGGTAAAGGTCTTATAATAGGATGTCACCTCAATAAATTTTAGAATCATTTGAGGGACTGTACTATGTTAGAGAATCGTACTATTCATGTGATAAAAGTAGAGTCATTGAGACTCACTTTGAGACATAACTATTGTTTCAAATTCAATAATATGTTATATTCAATTGAAAATGTGCGAAGGAACAACTACAAATATCGTTGATTCCAAGTCTGTATGCTTGTGTGGTGGTATAAAGATCCTAAACTGTTATCACTAATAATCTATTCTGTTTTCTTGTCCAAATTTATCTCACAACATCAATATTTTCTTTAATTTTTATTATCACTTTCGTTTTTTTGTTTACGTTTAGTTAGCAACTAATACATTTCCACACTGATACAAAACTGAAAAATTTTAAATTACTCATGAAAAAGATGTAATAAGTTTTTTTTCATTCAATGATATATATACTTATAGAGTTTATAAAATCTTCGCTTGATCTTTTGGTGGTCTAACACCAAATATATCAGTACCAATTCTAACTTCAGAAGTACCTTGTTTAATTGCCTGTTTAAAATCTGCACTCATACCCATTGATAATCTTAAATTAGTACCAAATTTCTTATCAATCTTAGTTTTCCATTCAACTAATTTTGAGAAATCTTTATTTTCTTCACCATCATTATGAGATACATCCCATGAACCAATTGTCATTAATCCACTTAATTTAATAAATTTATTTTCATCAGATAATAAAAATTCAACTGTATCAAAAATTTCTTTCTCATCTTGTAAACCTGATTTTTGTGATTCGTGAGATGTATTAATTTGAATATCACATGAAATTGCAGGTTCATCAGGTTGATATTTACCTCTTGCTTCATTTAACTTTTTTGCTTTCTTTAATGAATCTAATGTTTCAATAGTATGTAAGTTTGGAATCTTAGCTAAATCTTTACATTTGTTTGTTTGTAAACCACCAATGAAATGCCATTTGATATCTTTTGGTAATAGCTCTGATTTTTCTTCAAGTTCTTGAACATAATTTTCACCAAATTCTCTGACACCGTGGTCATATAAGATTTGTATATCACTAGCAGGTTTTAATTTAGAGACAGCTAATAAGGAGACCGGTGATGTGCTTCTTTGCTTAGATTCGGTATCAATCATATTTTTAATGTGTTCGAATTGTTCCACTAATTCATTTTGTCTTTGTTGATCATATGAAATCTGATGAGTCATTGTAGAATATAATAATCGTAGGTTTGTTTGTCTTCTATAGGGTAATGATATCTGAGTAAAAGAGGTTCTAATAACTGGTCTAAGTAAACCATACATATGAAAGTATTTACCTTAGTTAAAATTGATCTACTTACTTACATATATATATATACAAATAAATGTGGTTGTTAATCCTTTTCTCTGTTAATGATTGTCTCAATCCTTGAGATCTGCTTCCTTCGACGGTTTCTTCCCTTCTACTTTAATTTTTCACTCATCCCCCATCGCCTTAGGGAAAAAAATTGTTTACTATATCAAGAATTGTGTTCTACAGATATTTGTGTGTTAATGAGAAAATTAGGTCGTATATCAATTATCCCCTGAACCCTAATCAAGAGATAACACAAACCTTTCCTCAAATAGCCCAATAACCAAAGAGTATAAACAATAAATATACTAGACTTGCAAATATATATATTACTCATCTTTGGTGAAATCACGATTGTATCACTGTGTTTGTATTCTTATAATTAAGAATATACTATGTGCTAAAGAGCAGTTTTAACTCTTAAACTCAAAATATGGCTATATTGACCCTCATAATTAAATAAGAAACATATACACAATATAGTTGCAAATGCTACTTGATTAAAGAACATGAAATTTGACATAAATAACCTGCAAAAAATGATCAACCAAATAAATAGCTTCAGCCATTCCAGTCATTTCATAGCAGAGATCCGATTTCAATGTTCAATTCTATCCGAGGAACAAACGGAACGAAAAGTAAGCTGTTCGTTGTTGCATTCGCTCTTCTAATTTCGCTTTCCCACACAACAAAAATTAATTTTTGAATAGCTTCTGCAGGAAGGAAACAGGAAACAACAACAGCAGATGAAAGAAGTGCAAACTGCATTTTCCTACTGCACTCTTATTTAACAAAATTTATATATGACACGACTAATTCGCAGTAACTAATATCAACAAACGTTCACTCTTGAAATATTCTCGTTAAGAACAACAAACAAACAAACAAATTATGAAATGTTATCCAGTTTCTCTTTCCCACATTCAATTTTGTTTGTTAGCATGAAATAAAGTTGGGCCCTTACTCACATTCCTTCTTACAGTCTTGAAAAAAAATCGTTATATAATGAGTAATCTTCATCTACTTTAATTTATTTTGTTATTAACAGAGATAGGAGTTATCTATTGTTTGGACCCCTAGTAAGGTGATATATTATTGTTAACTATCCTTATATACCTAAGAAAGACACAGAGCATTACTGCGAAAAAAAAAAAATACGTATTGAGAATTTGGTTTAAAATTTAAAAAGGACAATACAAATTAAAAATATAAAGTGCATAGAGTATTCGATACAAATATATTGCAACCATTTAGTTTAAATAAATTAATTAAATTATAAGCAATAAACATCGAAATTAATCTGTTGAAAACAATTATATCGAATCTCTATACAAATTAGTTTGAAAAATCATGAGGAAATACACTTCTTTAGAGGAATTAGATCCCAATTGTGTAGTTATATTCAATAATGAAGACCACAATAAATCAAAGTTATTGGCTATGTTTGAGACATTTAATGTCGAGAATAACATTCCAGTTAATTTAAGATTTGAACATGGCCACCAATTAAAATCCGATTATTTATTTATTCGTGTTGATAATTGTGATATTGATGTATATTTAACGACTACTATAAAAGAATTAACTTTTGTTCAAGATATTCTACCACTATATGACATGGACCGTTCTAAAAAACTGAATTGGTTATTTGATAAAACTTTTAAACAAAATATAAAGAGCTTACCAAGTGACGATGACTTGAAACTATTGAATAACTTAACCAACTGTCCAAAGGTATCATTATATTTTGCATTTTTCAAATATTATAATAAATGGTTAGGCTATTTAGCTATTCCAGGGATTTTCACATATTATTATTCAAATGAAAATTCATGGGAATTTAATCGTGCTTTTACAATCTTGAATGTTCTATGGTCGATTGCATTTATTACATCATGGATTTATAATAAACAATTAACATATAAATCGTTATTTGGTTCATTTAGATCTGTTTATTCTATTATTGGTTTACCTAGTGGTTCAGCACCAGCAAACTCAGTTACTTCCAGAATTGTTATGAATATAATGTTTTTACCAATACTTGCAATCTTTGGTATCATTTTAATCGCGTTCCAATTTGCCTGTTTCCTTTTAGAGATTTATTTAACTCAACTATACGATGGCCCAATGGTATCCATATTATCACTATTACCAACAATCCTGATCTCTGTATTTGTACCAATTTTATCTCTGATCTATAATAAAATTTTCGTTGACAAATTTGTACTTTTAGAGAAACCAATTGCACAAGAGAAATCAAAACTAGAGAAGAATTTCATAATTAAATTTTGCTCAAGTTATATTCCATTATTAATTACTTTATTCGTTTATTTACCATTAAGTTATTTATTTACACCAGAGACAAAATTAGAATTATCCTCATTGGGATTCCCCGTCAAATCTACTGATTATATCGTTAATACTACACGTCATCAATCTCAATTTTTCTATTTTATCGTTACTAATTCATTAATTTTACTCGCTACTGATAATATTGTTCCATTTGTTTTGAACCGTTTAACAATGAAAAAGGCAAAAAGAGATCAAGAATTAATGAAACATCGTTCTGCAGTAGAAGCCAAGTTGAATCGTCATGGAAGTAAAGATTTAGAGATATGGAATATTGTTAATGGTTATCAAATAAGTGCATTAGGTGAATTTGATGCAGATATCAATTTCCAAAAATTAATTATTCAATTTGGTTATATTGCCATGTTTACCACAATTTGGCCAATTGCACCTGCCATTTTGTTCGCTATAAATATCGTTGTTTTAAAAGCTGATTATTGGAAAGTGACTAATGTCACTAAACCAAAATTGATCCCAGGTATAATGGAATCTATAACCACTGTAGATACAACAAGAAATGATATTACTAAGTCACAAACTGAAATGTCTCCATGGAATGGAATGTTAAGAATTATTGTATGGATTAGTACACTAGTTGCACCTGCTTTAACCATAATGTATCGTTCATGTTATTTACCTGGTATTGGTAGTACACCAATTGTCACTAAAGAAGGTTTATGGTATAATTATAATCCAATAGTTTATAATTGGCCAACAATCCTTGTTTTAATTATGATTACTGAACATATTGGTATTGCATTATTTTTCATTTTAAAGAGTAGATATATGGCATTACATAAACCTGTTGTAATTGGTGGATTTGTACCAACATTAAAAGGTGATATTACAGATTTATCTAAACCAAGTACTGCTACTACTGCAGTAATTGAACCAATTGAAAAATTGGCACCAAAGGAGAAAATTAACGAATATATCAATGAGACCAATGAGTTGATTCATAGAGAAACTAAGAGAACTGAGCCATTAACTGCTAATAATAAAGAAAAATCTTTCTCATCTGGTATAATTTCATCAGATTCAAGTTCAGATACAACTTTACCACCAGGTTCTTCAACACCAGAGTTCAAGAATCCACATAATTTAGATTTACACAAAGTATCATCCGTTGATTTAAGAGCACCAATTAAAGATTTAACTAAATTAGGTAGTTCAGATTCAGTAATTGCTGGAGCCACAATTCCAAAGACAATTCCAACTTCCAAAAATTTCGATTCAAGAAACATTCTGGAACAGCAAGAAGCCTCTAATTCAGTTATTCCATCGATACAACAAAGAGTCTCCACACCATTGAAAAATGTAATTGCTACAAGAGACACTACAAGCGAGAACACAAATGAGAAATCAACTGATAAAATTACCATTCCTCAAAGAAGTAATACGAAAAAATCAGTCAAAACTCAACAATCCACGAAATCTACTGCACAAGCCTCTCCAGTAGTTAAAGTCACTGAACCTAAGAAACCTATAGTGGTGGTCCCTATTTCCCCATCATCGAAGTTATCACAACCTCCACAACTTGATAAATCGTCACATCATAATGCACCAGGGTCACTTCAATCCTCGATTAAGGATACACAAAGCAACAATTCTGGTGCTAGACGTAAACAAGATGTTTCGGTAGCTAGACAAACTAGTAAGACGACAAGACCGAAATCAATGGTTATTCCAGACCAAACTGATGACAAAAAGAAGAAGAAGAAGCGTGGTTTATTTGGCAAAATCAAGAACGTATTATAATCGAGAATGTATCTGCTTTCTATTTATAAAAATTGTATATGGTGTAACAGCATCTAACGAATATATCATCAGTATTATTATAATATATATGTATATATTTCGAGAATTAAATCACTGCACACGAACACCTAGGGTAACATCCGCGTGAATAATTAAATTGGGCCGCCCATCGAAGAAATTCAAGTACAGAGCGCAGCATACAATTTTTTTTTCTCCGAATCGAATCGATGATGTTCATCCATCCCGCGGCATTGCTCACATTTAGTAAAGAGAAACCCCGATTGCAGAAATTGTCCAGCACAGAAATTCTAATAAGGGGTGGGTGGTGGATCTATTCATCTATCGATGATTGCTCCATTTATTACTAATGATAATAGTTTATTACAAGAGTATAAATAAGATCGTATCTGCATCATCGATAAATTAATCTAACAAATATATTTAGCGCTTTGGATACGACTTAATAATAACTACCAAGGGATTCGAAAATTAATACAACACAACACAACACAACACACATCATGAGTAACGCTAACGTACTATATAAACAATCTGACAACGCTTCAAAATCTACAAATTCATTTTTGAAAAGTGCACCAGTTGAATTAACTACAGTAATAGGTTATCAAGATTTCCTAAAACGTTATTCTCATAGTTCATTAAGTACTGTATTGAAAGAGGATAATACCGAGGGGTACGTAATTAAGGATGGGGATGTCATTGCAACTGTAGTAGGTGAAGCATTACAATATTTAATTAAAGAAAGTCATTGCTAAATAAAAAATCTACACACATATATACTTATCTAGCTTATTTTATAATTCATGTTTTTAAAAAATCATTTTAGATGATTATTTCTTTTCTTCAAAGGCATTTACCGACGCAAAGGCAAAAAATTGTATATTTTTGACAAAGCGAGCGAAATCGGTAAGGAAATTTTAAGAACAATTAATTAATTTTATAAATATAATAACAACACGAACATATTTGTGGAAAATAGAAGATACTTTAAGCTAAGAGAAGCAAGTAACTACAGTCAAATCGTTGCAAATGTCGAACTCTGAAGAATACTATACTGATTCAACTGACATGATCTCTGAATATGAATCACAATCTGATGAAAATGATACTCATTTACAAACAAAATTGGAAAATGTTAGTGATGATTTACCAACGTATTTAAGATTTATGTTATCATTAGATGAATGTGGTAAAATTTTTGGACCTCAGGGACAATATTTGAGGAAGATTAAACAAGATAATCATGTTAAGATTGATATTACTGAGAAACAGGTTGGTTGTTCAGATAGAATTTTAACATGTGCGGGTTCGATTGCTAATATCAGTCATGCAATGACAGATATTGTAATGTTATTAATTTCGAATCAATCTGAAGAACCAAAACGTTATCCATTTTATTTTTTAAATAGCTTTCTACCAATTCCTGAGTTATCAGATTTTAAAACAATCGATTCACTTGAAGAAATTTATAATATTAGATTAATTTTAACAAATACTCAAATTTCTTCAATAATTGGTAAACAAGGTCGTACAATTAAACAATTAATCGATAATCATGATGTTAAAATAGTTGCATCACGCAATTTTTTACCTGATTCAGATGAAAGAATTTTACAAATTAAAGGTCCATCAACTGAAATTGGTAATACTATTGCAGATATAACAAAGACTTTAAATACAGAGATTAATATTGATCAGATCACCGAAAGACATTATTTCCCACATGTTCAAGACAGTAGTGATATAAAAGAAATAAATTCAAGGAAAACAAATTCAAGATTTAAAGATAAGAATTATAGTGCCACTGTATTAATTCCAAATTCGTTAGTTGGTGCAATGATGGGTTCTAAAGGTAATAGAATTTCAAATTTAAGAAAATTTACACATACAAGGATAGCTACAGGTAAAATGGATGATAATGATTCAAATATAGTCGATTCAGAAACAAATGAAGTTTTCAGAAAATTTATTATTAGTGGCGATAATTTAGATAATGTTAAAAAAGCAGAAAATTTATTAAATTCAAATCTTGAAAGTGAAATTAAAAGACGTAATGAAACTGAAGAATAATACTATTAGCATTTAATAACATTGTAACAATATATAAAAAAACAAAAATAAACAATATAATAATGTAATTTTTATTAAAAAAAGAACAGAACGAATATAACCATAAGAAATTGTAAGATATGTAGAAATGTTTATGTATGTATATATATAGTTATTAAAAAAAAGCAAAAAAAAAAAAAGAAAAAAGAAGAAGAGCAGGTAGGGACAATTATCTCATTGGTATAATTTCATTAACTTTCTTTTCGTGATTTTTAAAATGTTGATTATTTTCTAATGAATGTATGCTTGAAGTTCTTCTCTTTCTTTGATTATTTATTGATAAATTCTCGATATTATTTGATTTATTTGAAGAATTACTACCATATGAAAATGAAAATCTTTTAGGTTTCAAAAAATTTGTACCATTACTCGTACTTGATGTTGTTTCAATTGGGAATATTGTATTTGAATTAACATTACTTGGTCGACGTGATTGTATTGGAGTATTATATAGACTTGAATTATTAAATGATCTTCTTGGAGTAATAGGTAAACGTTTCTCTTCTTCCGTTACACTCTCATTATCATTATCATCATAATCATCAATTATTACCTCGTCATCTAAACTTTTTTTAGTATTGTTGTTATGTAATAATTGATTTCTCAATTTATTATTTTCATTTTTCAAAATATTTATTTCTCTTAATAAACGAACAACAATTGCATCTTGTTCATTTTCCATCTTGTTAATTATTTCTTCACATGATAATTTTTTATTATTTGTATTAAATTGTGAATTTATTGATAATGATCTTTTCGATTTATGTGTGTATGAATTTTGTTCCATTGTTAATAGGGGATATATATTTGTATGGTATAATTGAATTTGCAATTGCGATTGAAAATTAAATAACCACGAGATGAACAATGAATCAAGATATTAATTAATTCTTGAATATAGAATTATTTTCCTTTTATATATATATATATTATAGATCATGGAGAGAAAAGGGTATAATTTATATACCATTTTATAGACAATATGCAATATGCGGGAAGAGTATTTTAAACGCATTACATTGCTGAAGGAGACAATAATTATTTACAAAATAACGAAATCTACATATAGTGCACATGCACTACTAAACGAAAGGGAAAAAAAGAGGAAGAGAGATAAGACAATACAATACAATACAATATGTGAAGTAATGACAGTTACAACTAAAAAGTGTGTAGGAGAATGTTGATGAGATGAGTAATAATAATCACCCTTCATCAAATGTTCAACAAGTAATAATCATATAAAAATCCGATTTCTAATAGTACAGTAAGAGGGGATAATATGTTGTCAAATGTTGATCTGTTATTATCTCATCGGGTAACGTAATAATTTACAAGGCTTATCTATCTTAATAATTATGTCGTTGAGACAAAATCAAACGTTCCTTGTTTCATCTAATAATCCAACGATCATTTCTTTAAGGCAAGAAATAAATTAATGATTAGATTATAATTATCATTATTTCAGTTCTATTTCTCTATTTCTTCCCTTTTCTTTTACACAGTTATCTGCCTATATCTTTCTCTATTCTTAATTTGATCCATCGATGTTGTGACAATATTTTGTATGACGCATTCTTTCAGTTTCTCGTTATCTTTTGCCAAAAGAGATAAGCCCCGCTTTTTATGTTCTACCCGCTCGTCCAATATCTTTATTTCTAATCTCCACGGTTCTCCTCTATGGTCGGTTCTTGGAATTTTTGAAAGGTTCCCGAATTTATCCGGGAATGACACCCCTATCTTTCAAATGGAGGGGAAAAGGCAGGAGGGAAGGGAAGAAACCATTTCCCATTTGGCCGGAATAGCTTTCTGTTTTGGTGTTCGACAATCTCTCGGAATGAAATTGGAATCAAGAATTTATTAGCGAGCCAACAACAAAATTAAAGGAATTAATAGCGAATATAAGAGAACTAACCGCATTTTCAACAAGGACTCAGCCACAGCTAAAAGACACGTTTTACGATCATAATTATTGAAATTGATATTTATAAAATTTAACTGGAGAATTGCTCCGAGACATATTTATATAGTGTGGCTGAAGTAATCATTATACGTGTCTTTTTTTAATTCTATTCAATGGCACCTAACAATGTAATTGATTCATCCTTTGATTTATGAGAAACATTGTTGGCTTAAATTATAGAAAATAATGGAACAATTAAGTAACCTTTATTAAATAATTCAAATCGTATATTGTAAGATCTTATTGTGATGTCGTAATTTCTTACTACGTTGTTTGATTAGTGGCATCTAAATTACGTTTCCCTTGTTGTTTGTCACCTTTTTGTCCCCGAATTCCCTTTTTAGGGGTACATTCGTTTAAAGATTTACTGTTTGAGTGCCTTCAACAAATTTTAGTTCCCTGATTACATGGAAACTCTGGCATTGTTAACTATGTATGCTGTTTCTCTTTCACAAGTAGGCTTATTCTTTTCATTTATTAACAACTGTTTATCTGGTTAATATAATTGTCACACTGTTGGGAAAATGTAGGTAACATATCTTGTCTCTTGCCAGAAATTATTTTATGTAATTTCTAATATATTATATCTGTTGAGGTGTAAATAACAAATATTGTTAATCTAATTTAACAATTCAATTCGAATTTTTGAGCTAGACATATTGGTTTTAGTGGTAAATATTTATTCAAATTTAGAATACCCGTCTTCATTTTAAATACAATCCAAACTTTATAATATACCTGAAAAAATGCTTTAGACAATGATGTAGTTTAATTGTATACAGTATTTAAATGAATAACTGACACATTTTATATTAAGAATATTAGTCAACCAGAGAGATGTTTCCCGGTATTATAAAGACTGCTTTAAATTGTTCTAAATTACAATACTCATAAATGTAATGATGAGCTGAAGGTATAGGAGTAGCAGTGGATAGTTCGTTCCTAGTGTTAGACATTAATTTAAGGTTATTTAATAATTTCGGAGTTTTTAACAAAGCAAAATTTATACTTTGTTATTCGTTCTTTTTATTATATAGGATGTATAATAATTATAAATTATAAATTGTAATGCGAACTATCGATTTCTGACTTCTTGTTTCAGTTTTAATTCTTTGTATATAGAAATATTAGTTTTTATCCCTTGTTATTTTATCCACTTACATTTTTTCTACTAAGATTCAATATACTTTAATAATTTAGATCTTACTTCTACAGTCTCCATAGTGTTAGTGGGATTATTATATTCGTTTATAATATTGTATTCATTGTTTGCGCAATAGTTATCTTAGCTATTATTAATAAATAAAGTATTCTTGTTTGAGACGATCTTGTGGTATGGATTGTTAGTCAAACTTACGGTAAATGGATTATTTAGTAACTATTAATAAATATTAATTAAATTATATATGTATATTCTATGTATCTTAACTAATATTAATTAAGACACATTCTATTTATTCATGTATTACTTATCTGTCTTTTATTTTATTTTCTGTAGATAGTGACACACTGTTTGTCTCGAGCGGGCATACTCCGCTACGCTTCGTCCCGGCTAATATCAACTGCATGTTCGGACTTCATAAATAGTTCCAAAACAATACAATATCGACATTGTAAACTCCTTATATTCGGATCTGTGTCGTCCTAGTTATCCTATTTTCTGTAGTATCTACATTTCTATCAATCTATTAGTCATTTTAGTAACTTCATTGTTTAGAAATATATTGACAGTAATCCCCTTATTTATGTGGATGCTCCATCTCAGTAAATACGGTACTTCTATGAAGGTTAATTCAAAATCTTCAAATCCAAAATATAAAGTTAATGTATACTTCTACAATATATTTAAAAATCACAAATAGCTGGTTTCGTGGTCTAGTCGGTTATGGCATCTGCTTAACACGCAGAACGTCCCCAGTTCGATC
>JAXQGP010000002.1:0-53324 GCA_037040125.1 Kazachstania sp. M6911
GCAAGTGGTTTAGTGGTAAAATCCAACGTTGCCATCGTTGGGCCCCCGGTTCGATTCCGGGCTTGCGCATTCTTTTTTACATTTTCAATTTTTGCTGGTCGCGTAAATTTCCCAGTTAGGAAATAATTCGTGTTAAGTGTGTTGAAACGAAATTTCACCAATTTCAATAACATGTTAAATTTACAACATTTAATGAATTGTGTTGTGATAAATTATTTTTTTATTGATTAAATAGTGATATTGTTATGCTGACTTATGATGTTCTAATATTATAGATACTCTCGGAAACGATAAGCCTATTAATCGATTGTTTTAACCAAAAGAATACTGACAAATAGCTAAATCAGAATGTCAAATCTAGTTGCTGATCCTGATTTGAAGGAGGGCGATTTTGATTTAAATAGTATGATTGATGCAACTCAATCATTAACTAATGACTTAACGAATCATACTACAAAGAAGAAAAGAAACAGAAAGAAAAAGAAGAAGAAGAATGCCAAAAAGAAATTAGATTCCGAATTTGTAGAGAACCGAGGAGAAAATGAGGAGACTAAGAAAGATAAATTGGATTCAATCTTAGTTGGTATTGAAGAATACTTACAGAATAATGATACAGAGACTGATGATGTGGCTGTAAATATAGTGTCGAATCAAACTTCCAATGGTAACAACGTAGTAACTATTGACAATGATGATAAAATCGATATCCCTGAAGCTACAACTAAAAAAATGGAGGAACCGGATATTGATGCACGCGATATGGAAATAAAACAGAATATCGATATATCTGAGGAGAAAACTGATGAAGATGCTATGGTTGATACACTTACAAGTCTAGATAAAGTATATGTTTCTGATGTGTCCCCAAGTATAGCTAATATCGAACCGGAGTCAGTTGAGGCTAAAACTGATATAACCAACGAAGAAGTACAAGATCCATCTGTTGAAGACTTAACATCAATTGAAAAAATTGATAAGGATATAAGTGAATCCTCTGCTAAAGATGTTAGCACTGTGGATATTCAAAACAGGGATGAAGAAGACCCAGAGGTCGAAAATATTGACACATCGATAGAACAAAATGTACAGGAAGCAGATCCAATCATAGAGTCTATAAGTGTTACCAAAGAATCAGACAATGAAGAAAAAGATCCAGAAATTCAAGATATTGGAGCTTTAGATGAATCGAAAAAAGCAACATCAGACCCTGAAATTGACGACCTAACTGCCATATCCGAATCAAAGAAAGAAATATTAGATCCTGAAATTGATGGTATAACAATTGATAAAGACACTACGGAAGACACAAAAGATCCAGAAATCGAAGATTTATTTACTATATCTGAATTACAGAAGGAAGAACTAGATCCTGAGATTGATGATATAAATACTGCCAACAATACCCAGGAGGATGAAAAGGATCCTGAAGTTGATGACATAACCACCTTAGAAGAAACGACAGATGATGCTAAAGATCCAGAAATTGATGATCTTGCCGATATTGAAGAGGTATCCGTTAATATCGAAGATCCAGAAATTGATGATCTTGCCATTGTTGAAGAACCATCTACCGAAATCAAGGATCCAGAAATTGAAGATATTACTACCATAGATGAATGCTCTAACGACGTTAAAGATCCAGAAAACGATGATCTTTCAAATATTGAAGAACCAACAGATGATATTAAGGATCCTGAAATCGAAGATATTTCAACAATTGAAGAGTCACCAGAAGATAAGAAAGAATCTGGAATTGATGATGAAAATACTATAAGTGACAAATATATTGAAACAGTTGAATCATCTACAAAGAATGATTCCACTAGCAATGACAACGATAATGAACTGGAATCAACCGAAGAAACAGATATTCCAACAGAAAAGGAAAATCAACAGGAGGACGATAAGATTGTTACATCAGAAGCTGAATTGGCTCCAGAAACTGTTGAAGTTAAAGAAATATCTAATGATAGTAAGGAAGCTGAACAAGAAGAAAACAAAACAGAGGAAACAGTTCTTGAAAAGAGTCACAGCGTCAGTATTCCCGTAACAGATGAAGCTACTGAGGATGATGATGACGAACCAAATGATGATACAACTACTGGTGAAGAAACCGTTGCTGTTAATGTGAAACACGATACAGAAGATGAAGAAGTACCGAAATCAGAAGATGAAGTTGAGGATGTTTCTGTAGTAGAGAAAGATCTTGAGGAACCTGTTACTAAGAGTACAGAATCCAATGTGAGTGATAATATAGATAATGTAATATCATCAGAGAAGTCTGAGAGTACCACAGAAGATGTTATTGAAGAAACTGAAACTAAAGATAAACGAACTACTGAACTAGCTGTTGAATCTGAAGGGACTGAAGAAAAGACTACTGAACAAGAAGAAACTACTACTAGCGATGAAATCGAAGAAGCAGATGAGACTACTGAAAGTAAAGATATCATCGAACCTGAATCGAAGCCAGTAGAAGCAGAAGAAATCACAACTAATAATGAACCTGAAAAGGAAGATGATACTGTAGCTGGATTAAATTTAGATCCAACTGAGGAAACTACTGGTTTAGATATAGGTGCTGAGGAAACTACTGGATTAGGTATAGGTACCGATGAAACGACAGATCCAAATATTAAAACTGAAGAATCTATTGAAAAAGATAAACCTGTTACAGATGATAAATTTACTAAAAAGAGTCTTGATGATATCTTTGCAGAAACAGATGCATTCTTAAAAGAATTAGAATTTGTTGATGATTCTGAATTAAATAATTTATTAAATCCAACACAAAAGAGTGAAAATACAACTAAATCAAATGAAAATACGATTTCGAAAAGTGAAATACGTAAATTATATGAAAATGAGCCAATTTACATATACACATCATTAGCAGGTGGTGGATTCCATATGATACCACGTACAAATAGATTAGCTACAATTTTACAAGCTAATCAAATTAAATTTACATATAGAGATTTAGGTACAGATGATGAAGCACGTAAAGTTTGGAAAACACATGGAAAAGGACGTACATTACCTGGTGTAGTACGTGGTGCTAATGATATAATAGGTAATTGGGAAGAAATTGATGATTTGAATGAAGATTATAGAGTCCAAGAAGCCATCTATGAAACTTTATAAACATTTTGATGTTTGAAAGGAATTTCGGCGATATTTCAATGGGTGTGGGGAAGGGGCTACAACCCTTCCTTTGTCATATATAACCTATTTATGAAAACAAACAAACAAACAAACCATATATAAAAACATTATAAAATGTAAAAACAAGCAATTAATAAGTCAACACCAGCTGAAAAGGTCATAGGGAGGCTAGCTTGCTATCTCGAACATATGAATCAAAATATTAGCAAACTTTTTCAGATATCAATTTATCTGTTGAATGGAGGGGTACTTGCTCATAGTAACTTATAACTGACCCTTCCCACATTGTTAAATCCAATACGTAAACAAAACTCACGCAAAAATAATCTTTTTTTAGCCAGCTTCTCTCTCTCTCCTGTTTGTGGGTTGTTTAGCAATTTGACGTGTTCTCAGATAAGAAGAAGAACAGAAACTGTTCTGTGGTGATATCTGTGCCCCTCCATATTTTTATATTTCCATTTGCGGCTACCCCATTTTCTTAGCGTGCCTGTTTCTCTGAGAGTAGTTCCTCCCCCCCACTTCACGCATTTTAATGTTGCACTGAAAAACTGCCGCACAGATATTCACAGCAGGCCAACCCCTTATTTTCCTCTTTGGGCCACCGGCAGAATTCCTCGGAGCACACACACTTGCACTGCCCCACGCTAATGCACTCACAAACATTCCACTTCTTCCAATAATCAATAATAATTAACAACAACAACAGCGACGTTATTATTGGGTTGCCGGGTGGTTGCCCCACTACAACCACCAAATAATAATAATAATAACCAACAAACAGACAGATTACGCCGGCGGCCGCAGTTTATTGACGGGCCCCTCCTGTCTCCTCTGCCTGCCTCCTTAATTATCGTTTCGTTGTTATTGCTGTTCTTCCCAATGGTAATGGAAGATCTGTAATTCACATTCTGTTCAGTTTAGTACAGCTCTATTTCGATTTACTGAAAAATTTAACAAACAATAAGGCAAACTAATCACAATTGACTTGCATACGTGATATTGTTTCAAAAATAAAAAAAAATTGTGCTTATGCAACTTGTAAAATACGAAATATATAAAGGTGCAAGAATTCAAAACATAAACAATTATTAAAAAGTCTTTCTTCCCGTACTTCTCAACTAACTTAAAACCAAAGTAATTAAACAAAAAACAAAAAAGTATTAATTATGGGTCGTGATTTACAAAATCATTTATTATTTGAAACTGCTACAGAAGTAGCCAATAGAGTAGGTGGTATCTATTCGGTTCTTAAATCAAAAGCACCTGTAACAGTTGCACAATATAAAGAAAATTATACTTTATTAGGTCCATTAAATAAATCAACTTATCAAAATGAAGTTGATCCAATTGATTGGGATGCAGAAGATGCGT
The DNA here is from genome assembly GCA_037040125.1 of Kazachstania sp. M6911. Lineage (NCBI taxonomy): Eukaryota > Fungi > Ascomycota > Saccharomycetes > Saccharomycetales > Saccharomycetaceae > Kazachstania > Kazachstania sp. M6911. The sequence continues at coordinate 4,537 of JAXQGP010000002.1, forward strand.
TTCCACCACATTTAAAATCAATTCAATTAGCATTAAGAAAAATGAGAGATTCAGGTTTCTATTTCATTTATGGTAAATGGTTAATTGAAGGTTCTCCAAAAGTTATCTTATTTGATTTAGATTCTATTAGAGGTCATTTAAATGAATGGAAATCTGATCTTTGGTCATTAGTTGGTATTCCATCACCTGAAAATGATTTCGAAACTAATGATGCTATCTTATTAGGTTATACCGTGACTTGGTTCCTTGGTGAAGTTGCCGTTCATGATCAAACTCATGCTATTGTAGCACATTTCCATGAATGGTTAGCTGGTGTTGCTTTACCATTATGTAGAAAGAAAAAAATTGATGTTGTTACAATTTTCACTACTCATGCAACTTTATTAGGTCGTTATTTATGCGCTGCTGGTGATGTTGATTTTTATAATAATTTAGAACATTTCGATTGTGATCAAGAAGCTGGTAAACGTGGTATTTATCATAGATATTGTATTGAACGTGCAGCTGCTCATACAGCTGATGTTTTCACTACTGTCTCTCAAATTACTGCTCTTGAAGCGGAACATTTATTGAAAAGAAAACCTGATGGTATCTTACCAAATGGTATTAACGTTGTTAAATTTCAAGCAGTTCATGAATTTCAAAATTTACATGCTTTAAAGAAAGAAAAAATCAATGAATTTATTAGAGGTCATTTCCATGGTAATTTTGATTTCGATTTAGATAATACTTTATATTTTTTCATCGCTGGTCGTTATGAATATAAGAATAAAGGTGCTGATATGTTCATTGAAGCATTAGCTAGATTAAATTATAGATTAAAGATGTCAGGTTCCAAGAAAACTGTCGTTGCATTCATTATTATGCCTGCTAAGAATAATTCTTACACTGTTGAAGAATTAAGAAGTCAAGCTGCTGTTAAGGCTCTTGAAAATACTGTTAATGAAGTTACTAAAAATATCGGTAAGAAAATCTTTGAACATGCTTTGAAATTCCCACATAATGGTATCGAAAAGGAAGTCCCAGATAATTTAGAAGAATTATTAGGTCAATCAGATAAAGTTAGATTAAAGAGAAGAGTGCTTGCATTAAGATCAGATAATAAATTACCTGCTGTTGTAACGCATAATATGGTTGATGATTCAACAGATCCAATTTTGAATCAAATTAGACATGTTCAATTATTTAATAATTCAAGTGACCGTGTTAAAGTTATCTTCCATCCTGAATTCTTAAACTCAAACAATCCAATCTTAGGTTTAGATTACGATGAATTCGTTCGTGGTACTCATTTAGGTGTTTTCCCATCTTACTACGAACCTTGGGGTTACACTCCTGCCGAATGTACCGTTATGGGTATTCCTTCAATTACAACAAATCTATCAGGTTTCGGTGCTTATATGGAAGATTTAATTGAAACTGATCAAGCTAAGGATTATGGTATCTATATTGTTGATCGTAGATTCAAGAACCCAGATGAATCCGTCGAACAATTAGTTGATTACATGGAAGAATTTACTAAGAAGAATACTAGACAAAGAATCAATCAAAGAAATAGAACTGAACGTCTATCTGACTTATTAGATTGGAAGAGAATGGGTCTAGAATACGTCAAGGCAAGACAATTAGCATTAAGAAGAGGTTACCCACAAGAATTTAAGAAATTAGTCGGTGAAGAATTAAATGACGATAGTATGGATGCATTAGCTGGTGAAAAGAAGATTAAGATCGCTAGACCATTAAGTGTTCCAGGTTCACCAAGAGATTCCAGAGCAGGTAGTACCGTATTCATGACTCCAGGTGATTTAGGTACTTTACAAGATGCTAACAATGCTGATGACTATTTCAATCTAACTTTAAATGCCGATGGTACACCAGTTTATGACGATGATGACGATAACGAAGATGAAGACGCTTAAGCATATTAATGAATAATCAAATAAATAAATACAATAATAATTATAACCCTATATACAACAAACCCATGTACTATTATTACATATAGAATTTAATAAACTGATATACAAAAAAAGATTAATTTCAACAAAACTTATCTTATAGTTTCAACAGTTGAACCGAACACTGTTCCGAAGGTGGCTCGGCTACCGGAACGAATTCGGATAGCAGGAACCGAAGATCAGTAATAAAGCAACCGGGAAAAGTTGAAATTTACGGAAACGGAAAAATAACAGAGCCAAAAATGAATGAACTAAGCGATACTACGTACGGACATTTTCATCTAACTCTCGCTCAATTTTTTTTCAGGATGCAATAGAAGGAAGGGGAAGAATACCATGTTTGATAGTGTTTGAGATGACTGTGACTGTGTTATTATAAATAGATTAGTATCGGGGTAATACATTTGAAAGTCTGATATTTACTGTGTGTTGTTTCCTATAAATCTATTCGAAATAGAATAGCTATTTCTCGTCAATACTACAACATAAACGATAAATACCCTAATTGTACTGATCAACACACAATTTTATAAGATCCATAACTATGAATAAAGATCTGTTAAGTAAAGAAGATAATAAGACTGATTATATCTTTGGTAAGACTCTAGGTGCCGGTACGTTTGGTATCGTTAGACAAGCTAGAAAATTATCAACAGATGAGGATGTTGCAGTCAAGATTTTATTAAAGAAAGCCCTTAAGGGTAATGAAGTTCAATTGAAAATGTTATATGATGAATTAGAAATTTTACAAAAATTAGATCATCCAAATATTGTTAAATTTAAGGATTGGTTTGAAACTGATGAGAAATTTTTCATTGTTACACAGTTAGCTACAGGTGGTGAATTATTCGACCGTATCTTAAAGAAAGGGAAATTCACTGAAGAAGATGCCGTTGCAATCCTAGTACAGATTTTGAAAGCTGTAGAATATATTCACTCAAAAAATATTATACATAGAGATTTGAAACCAGAAAATTTATTATATGTCAATAAGACTGAAAAATCTTCTTTAGTAATTGCCGATTTTGGTATCGCTAAAGAATTAAATACAGGTGACGAATTGGTTTTCAAAGCTGCTGGTTCATTAGGTTATGTTGCACCAGAAGTATTAACTACTGATGGTCATGGTAAACCATGTGATATCTGGTCTATTGGTGTCATCACATATACTTTATTATGTGGTTATTCTCCATTTGTTGCCGAAAGTGTCGAAGGTTTCTTAGATGAATGTACTGCACAAGAACAACCAATTACTTTCCATAAACCTTATTGGGATAATATTTCCGATAAAGCTAAGCGTTTCATATTGAGAGCATTAACTTTAGATCCTGAAGAAAGACCAACTGCCACAGAATTATTACAAGATCCATGGATTGTTTGTACTGAATGGCAACAAAATAACTTACTTCCAGGTGTAAGAAAGGGATTCGATGCAAGAAAGAAATTACGTGAAGCTATTGAAATTGTTAAATTGAATAACAGAATTAATAAATTAAAGAATATGTATTGTTCCGATGAAGAAAGTGATTTAGAAGAAAATAGTGTACATTCTTCTTCGATATCATTGGCAAGTTCTTTAAATCGTTTATGTATAAGACCAGATCAATCGAATCAAGACTTAACTGAACAACAGAGGAAACTAAAATCTGCAATCACAAGAGATACGTTTGCACAGTTAGTTAAAGCTGCGTCACAAAATAAAGAAAGAATATTGAAATATGATGAAGAAAGTGAAGCATCTTCAAGTATCAATCTCAAATCAGAAATTTGATGGAACACATTCACCATTTAATTAATTGTCAGTTTCTTTTTTTCTTATTATCCTGATAGGTGTATATTAATTTGTAATATTTTTACTCTATTCTTTTTTTAATGCAAAAAAAGTTCATTCTGCATACGTAATATATATAATACATAATTGATTTTAAATCTTAATTTTCATGAAGGAGTATCGATTTATCTTCTATCATCTTATTCCATCATATCGTCGTCACTGTCATAATCCATGTTGTAATTAATTTGATTTCTTCTTATATCCCTTAATTGCCTTCTACCTGGTTTCATATCAGCATATTCATTTCTTAGTTGCTCAAAGGTAGATAGAATGTAATAGAAGTCTGATAGATATTCCTTTAATATTTTCAATTTATTTCTAGATGTGTTGTAACGTTGATCTCTTGGCAATGGATGTGTATTAGTATCAAGTTTGACCCATTTCTTCTTCTTTGGTTGTAGTTTAGGCTTCTTGTTTGTATCTTCAGTTTTTAGAGATTCAATTACTTCAGTTTTAGTAGTGTCAACAGTGGATGTTGTGGTGTTTATAGCTGTAGACTCGATAGATTCGGCAGTTGAAGGAGCTACATCAGTTGCACTTTGGTCCACAGTTTTGTTGTCACCGGACACAGCTGGCGTGTCTTCTTTGACCCCTGATACATCGCTTTCCTTCTCATCCTTCTTCTTTTCCTTTGGTGGAGGTCTAACGATTTTGTAATCTAAGAAATCTATAAATTCTTTTAATGATTCTGAATCATGACACATTTCATACCAGTAACATTTATCATCAGTTGACTTGTTACGATTAATATCTTGAATCATAGATGGTGTATCGTGATAAAGCAATTTAAATCTTGAACTTAAGGTTTGGCCATATTCTTCAAATAAATGGAAAACCGTATATTCTTTATTTTTAAATTTATGAACTAAGTCCTGTAATTTTCTTAAATCTGTGTACATGCTCATTGATGTACCATCACCATAACTATGTAGTCTTGGTAAATAGAAGTCACCCATGTATGGAACTCTACCAATGAAAAATTCTTGAGATCTCAAAGTATATATTGGATCAGTGAATGGATCAGATAATGGATTATCGTTTAATTCACCTTGGAATAATCTTTCCCATTTGCTGTATAGTGACACGCTTAATCTAGCCTTTTCAGAATCTGCGACATTATCAATTTCTAATTTAATCTCTTCCAAAAGTTTGAATTTTTCACCTAGTTCAGGATTTTTACCTTCTTCGACTTGTTTCTTGAAATGTTTCTTTTTGGAACGAATCTCATATTTGGTTTGTACTAAGGAACATAATTTTCTGAATGTGTCGAAAGTTTCTTCTGGACCTTCAAGATAATATCTGGCAACATGTTGAGTTTGAGTACCGAATTGAGTTTCAGTTTTCAAATGAGATAATTGATATATTTGATGATGAATCAATAATGATTGTATAGTACACCAATCTACTAAAGTTTTTAGGAAAACTATTCTATCATTAGAAGAGACACCTAGTATACCTTCATCATCCAATTCACGTCTTTGTAATGGATTTTCTTCATCAGGTAATGGGTCATTAGTAGTATACGTGAATACATTTGGAGTCAATATTTCCGGATGAGCTGGATCGACTACAGGTTCTGTATCATTTTGTGGGAATATTGGGAATTTACCTTCACCATTAACATCATTTAGAGTCTTGTTTGTCTTCCATTCCATTGGATAACCCCAATCAAGAGCATTTTGTCTAATTTTAGTAATGTAAGTTCTATATATATTTTTACCTCTGATATCACTTAAAGTTGGAGCATCATATTTCTTTGCATCATCAAATAATAATTGTAGTAATGTTAAGAATAACAAATTCATTTTATCTTGAGATTGAATAACTTCTTTAACAAGGATATAATCTTGATAGTATACAATACCTTTCTTGTCCTCAATATAGATACCATCTGCTGAACCCTTTGGATCACCAGGATATAAATCTAACCCAATTTCAAAGTCTTGGAATGATAAATTCAATAAATCTTGATCAAATAAACTGTAAAATTTATTAATGAAAAACATAATTTTCATAATATCATTAGCGTATGGAACAGCTTTCATATTTGGATTTTCTAATCTTGATGTAACACTTTGTTGAGATTTGAAATCACTAGATAATAAAGGTACACAGGGAGCCCAATTATTATCAGTCAATGTAGGTTCTTTATTATCATTATTAGCAGATTTACCATTGGCTTTCTTACCTGGTTTCTTACCAGGTTTCTTCTTAGTGATCTTCTTCTTAAGTTTCTTCTTTGTTGGTTTAGTAATTTTCTTTTTATCCTTAGCTTTTACCTTTGGTTTTGGTTTTCTCTTATAGGTTCTTTTCTTATATTCATCTTCTAAATCTGCAACCAGATCAGTTCTTGGTTTTGGAACACGACTTGATCTTCTTAAACCTAGAAGTTCAGCATCCAATTGATTTGGTGTGGTTTCTGGTGCAGGAGTAGTAGCAGTAACATTATTATCCCCAGTTTCAACCTGTGAAACAGTTTCGTTTTGAGTAATGTCAGACATGATTTATCAATATCAATGATAAACTAGTGTTATTAAACTATTACGAGTCTAAGATGTCACTAACTACTTATTTCATTCCACCTCTTTAAACTACAAGAAAATCTAACACCTAGTAAATAACCCAAATATCAAATCAACAAATGAAATATATATGTTGTTGCTATTTAATAAAATATTTTTCAGAAACTTTTCACCATTATTTGTTTGTTTAAGGTGAAATTTCACACCACCGCTACGCCAATTTCTGTGCAAAAAACTTTAAAATACGAAATACGAAATGTTTCCAATTTCTTATAACGCGTCTCATATAATTTACGTAGAATTTGTATCTGAAACCATCGATTTACATAGTTAAGAGAGTTGAAGAAAGAGCAATGATCATCTAATGATACTGTAATTGATGCGTTGCGATTGTAATACCAGTAATAACAATAATATAATGAGGACAATCACTTAACTCCCTCTACAATACAGATATTATTTATTTTCCCCTGGATTCAGCTGTGATGTTGTAGCCCTAATTTCCATCGCATAGTATATTTCATTCTTGCCCTAATATATATCTGCCAATAAAGCCGAGACGACCAATCGGAAACGGAAAATAAAGTTGATTTCATAGTGCGCATACTGGAGGGATTCAGGATTCCCTTGTAACATTCAGCATTAAAGTAGATTACAGATTGATTGTCTTATACAAGAAGGGAATTGCGGTACTACTAGTGCTATAGTGACTACTAGATCACGCTAAGATAATTACTTATATTAAGCACAAATCCTCATATATTCTTTTGTCACATAATGGGAGCACAAACATCAAGACTACCACTAACAGACATCACCCCAGATGTTAAATTCGATGTATCTGAGGAGACACTAAGACAACTGGGAGGTACAGAGACAGATTTTTCCAAAAGGGAAGATGCTGAAAGGTTTATCGAGGGTAAAATTTCTGAAAGATTAATACAATTAGAAAGAGATACTTTGAAAAAATTCGAGGATAAATTAGATAAATCTTTATTATTAACTGATGTTGATATTGGTACATTATCGTCAAAATCCTTAGATGAAAAATTAGATACTTTAAATTTAAAAATTGATTTATATAAACAATTGGATGCTGATAAAAGGAAAGATTTTGTTGAGAAAGATACCAATAATATTGAACAAAAATTAACTGAATGTTTAATTAAGAATAAAGGTAAACCATTAAATTGTTTCGAAATAATGGAACAATTCAAACAAATCACATCAGAATAAACAAAATTTTAAAATGAGGGAAAAGTAAGAACATCCCGTTCTGCTTACATCATATAACTTTTGAAAATTCTTTATATATTCATTTAATAAAGTAAATAGTTTAAAAAAAAAAGTCAAATTAGAATTATCGTAAAACGAACACATATATACTTTCTATAGACCTAAACCTTCATATAATAAAATTAGAGCACTGTCACTTTCACCACCACCAGCTAACATTTCGATCTTTTCCTTTTCAATAACAGTAACTTTATCATCATTAAATTTATACCAGATATTTTCATCCTTTTCATCCTTCATAAATGCTTGGTAATGACCAGATTCTGAGTTAGCACCTTGATGTGTAATTATACCGATTAAATTGTATACTGAAGATGGATTTTCACCTGGTGTTAAATTATCTGGGAACTGTTTCTTATACTCATCTCTCCAGAATTCAGCTTGACTTTCTTCTAATGCCTTCTTTGTTTCAAATTCTTCTCTTGGCGTCATTACTGTATCCACTGAACCTTCTAATTCATCATTACTTTTACCTGAAAGTTTCCTCTTCTTCAATTCACGTTCCTTCTCATTTTTTTCCTTTTCAACTTCTCTTAACTTTTCACGTACTTCAATTTTTTCCTTTTGATATGTACCTTCTAACATATCTGTTACATCTAATTGGAATGGGAATACAACTTTTCTTAAAATTTTAGATTTTTTACCAGTAGATCTCTTCCAGAAGAATCTAACATATTGAACCATTAATAATTTTGGTAATCTAATAATTTCTTTATGAACAGAATATACAGAATTAGCGCCAGTAGTATCTGATCTTTTCTCGATCTTTTCATTTAAGGAATCAATTAAACCAGATTTTAAGAAATTGGTAGTACCAGAAATATGACATTGTAATTTGATATCACTTTCATCCTCCTTAACTGTAACATCATCTGCATTAGCTGTATCTGTAGTGGTAGTTCTAAATTGAATTCTGAAATCTTCACCAAATTTATCACCAAACACAACATTCAAAGAGTGGAATAATTGAGTTAACAATTCTTCTGCATCTTGTTGTTTGAAAAAACCTGAGGATTGGTCTCTTTCAGCAAATTGTGGATAAGCTTTTCTTAGAACATTCAATAAAACAACTGGCATGATGGATTTGAAACTTTTCTTTTGTAATCCTTCAAAACAACGTTTCATTTCTAGAACTAATTTATAATGAACATCAGTTTCTGGATTAGAAGTATTGTCCTTGGTTGCATCGTAATTTAAAACCATTTGTCTTAATGGTTCAATTCTGTATAATGCTTGTAATGTAGCATTCATATAACATGTGTTACCCATATTCTTTAAACCAATTGGTAATTCATTAAATTGTTGAACTTGTTGATCTGGAGATAAATCTTCGATGAAATGATTTTGAGTCTTTGGTTTCGAGATTAAATTAGCATCCGGAGTACCTAACAACATTACTGTTGAATCAGGCTTAATAATTGTGGATAAATTGGTGATAGAATCATCTGAAAGACCACCTCTAACCATATACTTCTGACGAGATACCGGAATCTGGGTTAAATCTTGAACTTTTTGCTTTAAATCAGCAGCTGATTCAGTAGCGGCTAATGTAATTGGGTATGTTTTCCCAGCATTTTTAATAGTAACTAAATATAATATCGCAGTGATATTCGAATTGTTAGTAAATGATATTCTCAATAATAGGATAATATAAATAACAGGTCATTCTTCCGATGGGATACAGAATTATTAACTTCAAATAATGAAATTACTATTGCTAATTTTTTAGTCTCACCCCTTCAAAATTCCGATGACTTTGTATTATCGTAGATTTCTAAAATGTAAGAAAAACATACAATTAAAAGAATCACTCATTGTTCTTAATATGCTATTCGTCGAGTTAGTAATGGTAAAGTAAAAATTACTCGAAGGCAAAGTGATGTTTGAACTATTGATTAGGTGCTTTTAAATGTTTTATAGTTTGCACGTTTCTCAGGTGGCAAAATAGTAGCTTAACAATTGCACGCGGGTAAAAACTATCGCTTTATACGGAGTCCGAAGATGAGGCAATGAGAAATTTTACACAGCTGAAAATTTCATTATGTAACAGAGGTTAGTTCATCGATTTAAGAGTACGACTAGTTTGATCAATTAAAACGTTTCTTACTTACATTTTCAGTACCTAGATAATAAATCACTAAAATAGAAATCACCAATTATGAGTACCAAAGTTGTTGTACCTCGTAAGAAGAGACTTTCTGAAGGTTTAACCGTTACCCAAAAAGTATTTATTAGATCCAGAAACGGTGGTGCTACCAAGATCATTAGAGAACATTATTTGAGAAATGATATTCCTTGTCTATCTAAGAGTTGTACCAAATGTCAAAATATTGTAGTTCCGGATGCTAAGAATGAGTTACCAAAGTTTGTTCTATCTGAATCTCCCCAAGTTATCTCAAAGATCGGTAAACACTATGTTGTCGTTGATACAAATATCGTTTTACTAGCAATAGATTTACTCGAGAATATCAGTTGTTTCTTTGATGTTATTGTACCCCAAATTGTTTTGGATGAAGTCAGAAATAGATCATACCCAGTGTATACCAGATTAAGAACCTTATGTAGCGATAGCGATGATACTAAAAGATTCATTGTGTTTCATAATGAATTCAATGAAAAGACTTTCGTTGATAGATTACCAGATGAAACCATCAATGACAGAAATGACAGGGCCATTAGAAAGACCTGCGAATGGTACGCTGCACATTTAAAAGATTATGGTATCAACGTTGTTTTAGTTACAAACGACAGATTAAATAGAGAAGCTGTCAAGAAAGAATCTAAAGATAAAGGATATTTTACTAAAAGTTTATATGAATATGCTGACCTATTATCAAATGCCGATGAAATTAAAGAATTGATTCCAAATGTTGACAATTACGCCGAATCTAAGGAACTATTACCAGAAGATAAATCCGAAATTGTATTCCCAGAATATTACCAAACCTCAAGAGTTATGGGTGGTCTACGTAGTGGTGTTCTGTATCAAGGTAATGTCCAAATCTCTGAATATAATTTCTTGGAAGGTTCTGTTTCTCTACCAAGATTTTCTAAACCTGTTTTAATTGTTGGCCAAAAGAACTTAAACAGAGCTTTCAATGGTGACCAAGTTGTTGTGGAACTTCTACCTGAATCTGAATGGAAGGCTCCATCATCACTAACACTAGACTCTGAACATTTTGATGTTAATGATAATCCAGATGGTCAAGGCGAAGAAGATAATTTTGCTCGTGAAGGTACCGAAACAGTTATCAGTGATAAGCAAAGAAGATTACTTGCCAAGGAAGCCATTAACGCACAAAAATCTAAGAAGGTTCAACCAACTGCAAAAGTCGTTTCTATCACAAGAAGGTCATGGAGACAATACGTCGGTCAAATCGCACCAAGTTCTGTAGATCAGAAGACTAGTGGTATTCAAAGTGTTTTTGTTATTCTGATGGACAAATGTCTTCCAAAGATTAGAATCCGTACTAGAAGAGCACAAGAATTACTTGGTAAGAGAATTGTTATCTCAGTTGACTCATGGCCAGAAAATTATAAATACCCATTAGGTCATTTTGTTAGAGATTTAGGTGATGTAGAAAGTACAGAAGCTGAAACAGAAGCTTTATTATTGGAACATGACGTAGAATATAGACCATTCTCCAAGAAGGTTCTGCAATGTCTTCCAGCTGAAGGTCATGATTGGAAGGCCCCAGTCAAATTAGATGACCCAGAAGAAATCTCCAAGGATCCACTTCTACCAAAGAGACAAGATTTAAGAGATAAATTAATTTGTTCCATCGATCCTCCAGGTTGTGTCGATATCGATGATGCTTTACATGCCAAGAAGTTACCAAATGGTAACTGGGAAGTTGGTGTCCATATCGCTGATGTTACTCATTTTGTTAAAACAGGTACTGCATTAGATGGTGAAGGTGCTTCAAGAGGTACATCTGTTTATCTGGTCGATAAACGTATTGATATGCTTCCAATGTTACTAGGTACCGATCTATGTTCTTTGAAACCATATGTAGATAGATTCGCATTCTCTGTGTTATGGGAATTAGACGATAATGCTGATATTGTCAATGTCAATTTCACAAAATCTGTTATCAAATCTAGAGAAGCTTTCTCATACGAACAAGCCCAATTAAGAATTGACGATCCAAATCAGACTGATGAATTAACCCTTGGTATGAGAGCACTGTTACAATTATCTATTAAATTAAAACAAAAAAGATTAGACGCTGGTGCATTAAACCTTGCATCTCCTGAAGTGAAAGTTCATATGGACAGTGAAACTGCTGATCCAGGTGAAGTTGAAATTAAGAAACTGTTAGCAACAAACTCTCTGGTTGAAGAATTCATGCTGTTAGCCAATATCTCTGTTGCTAGAAAAATTTACGATGCATTCCCACAAACTGCTATGTTGAGAAGACATGCAGCTCCACCTTCTACGAACTTTGAAGTATTGAACGAGATGCTTCAAAAGAGAAAAAACATGCATATTTCCTTAGAATCATCAAAGGCTTTAGCTGACTCTTTAGACCGTTGTATCGATCCTGAAGATGCCTACTTCAATACATTAGTCCGTATCATGTCCACACGTTGTATGATGGCTGCCCAATATTTCTTCTCTGGTGCCTACTCCTATCCGGATTTCAGACATTATGGTTTAGCTGTTGATATATATACCCATTTCACATCTCCTATTAGACGTTACTGTGATGTTGTAGCTCACAGACAATTAGCAGGTGCCATTGGTTATGAACCATTAAGTTTAGAACATAGAGACAAACACAAGATGGACATGATCTGTAGAAATATCAATAAGAAACATAGAAATGCCCAATTCGCCGGTCGTGCAAGTATAGAATATTACGTTGGTCAAGTTATGAGAAATAATGAATCCATTGAAACCGGTTACGTTATCAAGGTATTCAACAATGGTATTGTTGTCCTTGTTCCAAAATTCGGTGTTGAAGGTTTAATTAGAATCGAGAATTTGACAGATTCTGCTGAAGATGCAGTATTTGACGAACTTGAATTTAAATTATCTTTCAAACCAAAATCAGGCGACAAGATCAGAGATGTTCACGTATTTGAAAAGGTAGATGTTCAAGTGAGATCAGTTCTAGATCCAATAACAAGTAAGCGTAAAGCTGAATTATTATTAGTATGAACTAAATAATCCAACATATTTAAATATATATCCCTATGTATAATAATAGAAAACACAATAGCATCACATTAAATGTTTATAGGAGCCATAAGTGCCAATCCAGTACCTAGGTCGAAAGAAAAGATAGATAAATAATCTGGGTATGAGATTTTAAAAGTTTATATATATTTATATAACAATTTCTAATGCTTCTTAACAACACCTGCGGCGTTGGCAGATGAAATAATATAATCTCTGTAATCGTAAATAGTACCATTGAATCTGTTAACAGTACCGTTTTCAGAGACCCAAATTTCTTTACAGACGTTATCAATAATGGAAATATCGTGAGAAACCATTAAGACACCACCAGTAAAATTCTTCAAAGCATCAACCAATGCTTCTAAACCTGTAGTATCCAAATGATTGGAAGGTTCATCAAGAACTAAAATATGAGGGTTGTTCAAACATAAGGCCGCGAAAGCAACACGAGATTTTTGACCACCAGATAGTAATTGCATCTTTTGTAAACCTAAAGTACCAGTTATACCAAAGGAACCTAAATGACGTCTGTATTCTTCATCAGTCTTACCTGGGTATTTTTGAGACATCCAATCGACAGCAGAAGCGTTCAAATCCATAGAATCGACATGATGTTGTGTGAAATAACCGATTCTTAATCTACCATTTCTTGATACGAAACCACTTATAGGTCTCAATTCTTCCATCATAACCTTTAATAATGTAGTCTTACCACAACCATTAGCACCAACTAATGCAATTCTTGAATCCATTTGAACATCAAGGTTAACATCCTTTAATAATAAGTTCTTTTCATCATAACCGAAGGAAACATCTTGTAGTTGAATAATCGGTGGAGATAATTTATCACAATCAGGGAAGTGGAAGTTAATACTCTTTTCTTGTTCAGGTGGTTCTAAGACAGGTAATTTCTCCAGTTTCTTAATTCTAGATTGTGCTTCTTGTGATTTGGCTGCATTATATCTATATTTATCAATAAATTCTTGTAAATGCTTTCTGTAAGCCATTTGGTTTTCGTATTCCTTTTGAGCTGTCTTGTTACGTTCTTCTTTAGTGGTGTAGAAGGAATCGAAGTTTTGACCTCTGTAGTAATCCAATCTTTCATTGTGTTGATAAATAATATCTGTAGCAACTTCGTTTAAGAATGCACGATCGTGAGAAACTGTTAAGACAGTTGATGGATAAGTCTTTAAGTATTCGGCTAAGTATGCGATAGATGGAACATCCAACATATTGGAAGGTTCATCCAGTAATAATAAATCAGGTTGACAGAATAAAGCTCTTGCTAAGGATAATCTCATTCTCCAACCACCAGAGAAGGAGTTAGTTGGTTTTTGTTGAGCTTCTGTACTGAAACCTAAACCGTATAAGATAGATGCAGCTCTTGCTTCAGCTTTATCAGATTCCATTTCAACTAATTTTTCATCAATTTGTAATAAATGATTTTCTAAATCTTCACGTTCATTATCTAATTTCTTAATTTCTAAACTTTCTGGTTCGAATTCACCTCTTAGAGATTCGATTTCCTTTAATCTTTCATTAATCTTTGTTTCTTCACCAATTAATTGTTTTCTCCAAACATCTGCATCCAAGACACTTTGTAAAGCTAAAGTTTCATCACCTCTCAATTCTTGTTCAACGTGTAAAATTGAAATATGATTTGGAACATTTAATTCTCTTCTAGATAGAGCTCTTAACAAAGTAGATTTACCGATACCATTTTGACCAACAAGACCATATCTGTGACCGAAACTTAAAGTTAATTGAGCGTCTGATAAAATTCTTTGACCGTCACCAACGTATAAATCGAAACTATCAATCTTGATATCCTTTGATTTACCAGCAGCAGAACCGAATTCCAATGGATTAATCTTTAAGAAGAAAGAATCATAATCATCATTTGATTGTTCATCAATTAATTTAGAAGCTTCATATTTAACGAATTTATTATTTCTCTTAGCGACTTTCTTAGCAATTTTTTGTTCAGCTTTTGCTAATTTTTTCAAATCGACTCTTGTTTCCATCTTTCTACCAGTATGTTCAATATCTGAACCATTAACACCTAAGATATTCAAAGACGCATTGATATTTTCTTTCTCATTATGACTCTTTAAGATATTTACATCTAATAATCTCTTTGAAGTATCACCAGTAATTTCCATCTTTGCTTGATTTTCTTTCAATTGAATAGTTAACTGATCCAAAATATTTTTAGCTAATGTATCAACATTATCCTTTTGCGCACCTGCATCAACTAATAAATTAGATACAAAATCAACTTCTGATGATAAATCTAATTGTTTACTTTGTACTGCATCGAATGTAACTTTTGATAAATGATTAAAATAACCAACTGCGTAATCTGTAACGATTGGATCGACAGCGGTTGTAACTTTTCTAACTTGTGCACCAATAGATGACATTATGAATGTTGCGGTGGGGTTCTAATCAGGTGATAATACGGGATGTAATTGCAATTTTACTTATATCCCCATTTTTATATGTGATGATATCTTCTTTTGTTACTTTCAAGATTCCAACGTTCTATTATGGTTTTTTTTTTTCACTAAATTTTCCGCTTTGGTTGTCCCTCGGTGGACAAGTGAAATTCGTGCGGTAAATATTCGTCAGAAACGACACAAAAAGCGACACTAAATAACATCACTATAACAGAATTAGAAAGAGAAAGAAATGTAATTAACATTAATATTAATTTTAAGTTAAAGTATGTAAAGCTATATAAGAAAAAAAAATAATAAAAGAAGAATCATTCAAAGAGCAAAACAAATAGTTTTCGGAAAACGTTATAATGTCATATTATTGTCACATTACCAGCATGGTATTCAAAAGAGGACATTTCCACGTTTTAATTATATTTTGAAAAAAGAAAAAACAGTATATATTTGTATAGTTAGTTTATCATGTATGCGGAAGAATATCGGTTATTGTTTATTTTAGTTTGAAGGAGTGACATTTAAATGGAGTCAATTAACTAGTCTTGTAGTTACTTGCTATCAAAGTAATTTAATTTATTATAAATATCTTTCTTAAAATCTCCGTATTCAAAACTTAATTTTCTTCCCACACTTGGTGGTCTTCTGGCAGTAATATTATCATCTTCTGAATCACTAACTTCTTGATTATTTACAGATGTGTCAATATCTTCATTATTTACATCTGTTCTATATTGTTTCTTAAACAATGAAAGATTAGGTACAGGTGAATATTCTGGGGATTGTGGTCTCTGTATGTAGTCACCCATATTATGATGTTTTGTAGTGTATTCATCAGTAGAACTGCAATCATCAGAAGTAACATTTGATGTTTGTATATCATGTCTTGTATCTTGGAAATCCATACCTGATAATAATGATTTTCTTCTTTGACTTCTCTTATTGTTGTTATTATTATTAATATTATTAATATTATTATTATTTGATTGATTTGATCTAAATGATCTTAAATTCTCACTAACAGAATTTAAAAATCTTGCTTTATTTTTCTGTTTTTCTTTTGTTGTTAATGCATCCATATAATTAGTCGATCTTCTTCTTGGGAATAACAATGGAGCACGACTTAACCGTTGACTACTATCCCTGGATCCGTTATCTGAATGGAAAATACCACCTTCGAATGATAACATTGGTGAATCCTTAGGTTTTGGTGGTTCTGATAAATTAATAAAATCTTCAGATTGTGTATTTTTTGTATTTTTAAATATTTTAAAATTTGATGTCATTTTTAAATAATGTAATATATGTTTATGTTTGTTTGGTATTAAAAAAGAAAGTAAACGAAAAAAAAAAAATAATGTTAAATATATTTTAAATGCAAGTTAACTTTCAATATCTGGAATATGTTAGTTGTTTATATATGTTACATTTTTCTAATTACTGAATTACATTATTATTATTCTTGTTATTATTGCCAAGGCGTATTAGTGATATAACGGGAGTCTTTATAGTATGAGGTGTTAAATAGAAGTGTGACACTACTATATTACCATAGATATGACAAAATGGAAAACTATATATATTTTCCGCTATTATAATGTAGTACCAAAGTTTTTAGAGGGAAAGAAAAATTGGGAAACTTAATTGAGATTTACAACGGAGAAATGGACGCAGTTCCATCAAATAAATTTCAAATTGGTTCATTACACCACTAAGACGTCAGTATCTTTACTAGGGGCAAAAAAGAAACTCGTGGAAACTTTAAAATTGTTTAATTTATTTAAACTCTCTCAAGACTTTGTCACCTGCTACGATGTCAGACAGTTATAAAATCTGGAAAATATTAGTACAAGTCTTACAGAGTAATATACAAAACAGTCTCCTGTTTTATTAAATTGAAGTGGGGAAAGTCCTTTTTATATGTATGCATCACGTTACTCAAAGTATACCTGAACAACAGGAAACACCACAATTGTTTCTACGCACAATAGTCAGGGGTAGAGCGTATTGTCTCCTATATCTCCCCCTGGTTCTTCGGTATGATACTGGATTATAATGTCCGAGATTATAACATTCTCTTTTTTCGTGCTACAGCCGCACTACAGCGGCAACAAATTAAAATTTTAAAATTTTCGCATTTCATAGAATTTCATAGAAGAATCTATAAGAAAATGGTATATGTGACAAAAATAGTACCGAAATTAGGGGAGCACTACTATCCTACAGTAAAACCCTTATTAGTTGTTGTGATTTCCCTGAGGACAACTCAGAGAGATGTATACACCTTCATAAAATTCCAGCCCAAAATGCGTACGTAGGCATATATGTTTGTATGTATGCGGAATTTGTTGAACTAAAGAATTTTTAATAACTCGATTCGAGATCTGTTTATTTCCCCGTCCTACTACAGTTTCTTAGTAGTTCCGTATTCTTTCCCCTTTATAGGGTTTCTAATTGTTTAATAGTTCTTACAAAAATAGACTCTTATTTAATAATTTAACATAATTATATCTATATGGAATATATGCATTATATCCGTTCTATCCCTTGCTTATTGGTTCTCGGATAAATTCTTGTTAATCATTACGAGATTCCCGGAATTACTCCGTTTGTGTCAATAAATTAATAGATTATTTTGTTATATTTGCAAACATTTACTATTCTAATGATTTATTATACATATTATTAAGTTTTATTCATCTGTTTACCTTCCTCGGTAAACATGAAGCTATTACAAATAATTATTCGTAATAGTGTATTCTATACCCTATTCGAAACATTCTTCCCGGAACTTATCTTAGTCATAGTGTAAATTTTATCGTTGTTATCTATCTTTTTTTCTTCTGCTCTATTTTTCTTCCCCTGGAGAATTATCCATGTAAATCCCTTGTTGATTACTCATAAGATAATACTTTTATAGCAAAATCACATAATATTGATGTCCAACGATGAATTTCATTAATATCTAATGTATCAAATGTGTCATTAATAGTATGCCAAGTTTCAGGAAATGGGAATGGTATTAAATGTAATATTGATACATTTGCATTATAAAATGGTACATGATCATCCTCAATTAAAATTTTATTTAACATCAAATAAAGTACATCTGTTGGAAATAATTCTTTCTCTTGAATTACTGTTTCAGTATTATTATTTTCAATTAAATATTTATCCTCAATATGACTCAATTCTTGATAATATTTATGTGATGATTTATAATAACTTTTAATCTTCCAATCTGGTACAGTTTTTGTACGCTTACCACCAATTAAATCTAATAAAATAAATAATTCAATTTGTGAAATTTCATCTGTTTCAGTCCATTTATTAGCTAAATGACGTGATCCATATATGGAATCAGTCTCTGTCCATTCATCAATAGCTTCTTCTCCATCAAAGAAAATTATCTTAATACCTAATTCATTACTATTCCATTTTTTATCTAATAAATTAATATCATCAAATGAAACAGTATCTAAAAATTGTGATAAATATAATAATATTGAACATGATGCAGCACTATCAACAGCACCAATGAATCCCTCGATATTAACTAACGTATCATAATGTGCAGCAAACACTACGTATTTCCCACTTTCCGTCGGATCTAATGTAAATATCATATTTGTATAATTATATTCTTTCTCTTGAAAATTATCTAATTCAATGGTCCAATTTTGTTTCATTTGTGTCCTGTAATGATTAATTATAAAATTTTGAATCTCTAGAGATTCCGGACTACCTGGTACTCTTGTCACATTGAATGGTAATAATAAATTATCTTGGGAATTATGGGTTAATGATAATTGTTTAGACATATGTGTATTGTGATATTCTGTATAATTTGCAATGGTAAATTTGCATACCATTGATATTATCACACATATCTGTAATGCAATAGTATTCATCTTAGTTTGTTTATCTCCCAAGGGAATGTATCTAAACATCTAACTTTAACAATGTCAATCATGTCATACTAATAGTCATAATCTGTTTTTTATATTCATTGTTGCAGATCGTTTGCAAATTTCACATAGCTTACGTGATACCGTATGCAGAAACACCAAAAAATGGAAATTTTCAATTTTCTTTTAAGTGCCTTAGTAATAAGTTAGGGTTTCATTAGGGTTCAACATTCAATATCATCTCATCGTCTGTGGTAGTTCCTTTGATAAGTAAGTACAATGGCGACTACATGTACTTTTCTCCGTGCTTTTCTATAGCGCACGGGTGTTTATACAATGTTATTTATTTTTGTTTACAATTTATTGTTGGATATATAAACAAATGTCATTGATTTAAAGAGATGATCCATTACAAAACTGATTACGAACTCATCGAATAGATAAGGTATCGAGACAATGAATGAGGATAAGCAGATCAATGATATAACTTCATTGCAATCTGATGATTTATCCAATAGCCAAACAAGTAAAATTTCATCATTAGATAGACAAGAATTTGCAATTAGACCATTGGTTACAACTAATGAATTAGATGCGAATCCTATATTAAGAAATAGTAACATTAGTGTACCTAATAAAATATTCATTGATAATGGATCACAGAAAAATACTGTTGCTGTGGCACCTATTACTACCACAGTTACTGCAACTACTGCCACTGCCACTACTTCGGTAAATAGTCAAATTGATAGTCCCATTGATTTAAGGAAAGTGAGGGATAGTAATGACAATTTAAAGGATGGAATGATTACTCCAAGAACTCTTCCATCCGCAGTAACAGCAAGAATACCATCTGCAGCTAAAGAAAATACAATAACAACCAAAATCAAGACACCATCAAATAAAAACACTTCACTAACATTTACCCTAAATAATGACAAGAAATTGAAACGAACAAGTACATATGCCTCAAAATCAACAGTTACAGCAATACCTATTGCGCAAAACAAAAAGGGTAACGGATTAAATTATACATTAAATGATGAAGATGTTTCCATAAGTAGATCATCATCAATGACAACTTCATTATCAAGAAGTTTCTTATTTGGATTTTATAACGATCATAGGAAGGCTAAACAATCATCAAGGAACGTACTCTCAAAGGAATATTGGATGAAGGATGAAAGTTCAAAAGAATGCTTTACTTGTGGTAAACCTTTTACAACATTTAGAAGGAAACATCATTGTAGAATTTGTGGACAAATTTTTTGTAATTCATGTACATTACAAATATCTGCAGAAAAATTTGGTTTCTCTGGGAATATGAGAGTTTGTCACAATTGTTTTGAACAAGCTAATAATTATGAGGATTCGAGTGATGAAGACGAAGATAATATCGTTGATGAATCTGAACAAATGATTGATCATTCACATTCATTATTAAGAAATGATATAGATAATGATTATTCTGGGAAATTTAACCGTTCAGTAGTATCAATCAAACAGGATGTGTCGGATATGGATCATCAACATGAAGGATCGTCTTCAAATATAAAACAAAACGAAATTTTCCTATTAAATAATGATGATGTTCAAAGTATAATGACTTCAGGTGAGGATTCGAAACTTTTCGTATCCACACCACCACCTCCACCAAAGATGGCAATTCCGGCAACTAGACAAGGTGAATCCCTTGAAATTTCATTCAAGGATAATATAGGTAGAAATAAACAAATAATATCGCCAAATAGTAACGTCAATCGTGGTTTACCTAATGTTATGAAAATGGTAAGTCCCAGTAATCATCCAAGTTATAATAGAGATATCCATAATTTTAGAGATACAACTTTATTAAGAACGCCTGCATCATCCCCATTCAAAAATGGTACTCCTTCAAGTGGTAGCGACGTGAATTATTATAGTCATCACCATCACCCTCCATATAATGTTAGAAATAAACATAGTGCTAGTCGGTTAGGTAGATCAATTTTCAATTATATGGCATCTGCAGCATCTGCTCCATTTGATGAAAAATCAGCGGCCTCTATCCATGAAGATCAACAGAAACCTACAGTAGACCATGCTAAAAATATTATAGAGAATTTAACTAATAAAAACTTCAAATTTAAATTTAATTATGGTCAACAACCAAAATCAACTCCTTTGAGTTCCATCGATTCTGATTCGGAAAATAGAACTATCCAAGATCTTTCATATACAGATGAAACCAAAGAGGATGAAGGTACGATGTCAATTTATTCTTCATTGAACGGTGCTGTTCACTCAGATAATCCAATTAGATCGACAAGAAATGCGACAAGATCATTCCAAAGAGCAGAGGCATCATTACAGCGTATGAGAACCAGACGTAGAAGTAAAAGTAAAAATGGTCCAGCCAACATATATCGTGATATTAACCTATTGACTCATAGCACTCCAAATTTACTATCTGTAGTAAGTGACAATGACACATCTAGTTTTGCATTGAATGATCTCAGTAATAGTAAGCTAATATCAGAAGAAACTGACAATAACTCTTCGGAACAATTAAATACAGATAGTTATCAATCCAAATTAAATAAGGATCAACTTATAACACAATCATCGGTGCCTCAATCCACACCAAATTCACTATCGACTTCTATGATTCTGCCTAATAAACATAATAGTGGGAAATCCGGTACATTTAATCAGTGGAAAAGATTATCAAGTTTATCCGGTCTAAGATATCATCAAGGAAATAAAAACGTATTGAACGAGGTAGCTACACTTCATTTCAAAGAACTATTAATACAAGTTCTTAACGATCAAAATATCAAGGACACCGATAAATGGTTAAATGTGTTAGAAGATATCGCGTTAGCTAATATTCAAAACATCACTCTTAGTGCAAGAGATTCGAATACATTAGATTATAGACAGAAATATGTTAAAATTAAGAGAATTACAGGTGGTACTGTTACCGATTCAGAATATATTGATGGCATTGTATTCGCTAAGGCCCTTCCGATAAAGACTATGCCAAGATACGTTGATAATCCTAGAATATTATTGATCATGTTCCCATTAGAATATCAGAGAAATGAAAACCAATTCTTAAGTATTGAATCGGTATTCTCCCAAGAAAAGGAGTACCTTAACAAATTAATAACGAGATTAACATCATTACACCCAGATATTATATTAGTTGGTGCTAATGTGAGTGGGTATGCCTTAGAATTATTGAATAATGCAGGTGTTGTAGTACAATTTAATATCAAACCACAAGTAATCGAAAGAGTTGCAAGAATTACAGAGGCAGATATTGCCATCTCAATTGATAAATTAGCATCGAATGTTAAGATGGGTGAATGTGCTTCATTTGAAGTTAAATCATACATATATGGCAATGTTAGTAGAACGTATACATTTTTAAGAGGTTGTAATGCTTCACTTGGTGGTACA
Source organism: Kazachstania sp. M6911 (assembly GCA_037040125.1). Classification (NCBI taxonomy): domain Eukaryota; kingdom Fungi; phylum Ascomycota; class Saccharomycetes; order Saccharomycetales; family Saccharomycetaceae; genus Kazachstania; species Kazachstania sp. M6911. Next base: position 27,137 of record JAXQGP010000002.1, read on the forward strand.
ATATTATTGAGAGGTGATAATGCTGAGAACTTAAGAAAAATTAAGCATGTTGCGGAATTTATGGTATATGTTGAGTTCTCACTAAAATTAGAAAGTTCCTTCTTCAATGATAATTTCATTCAGTTATCAACACAATTTTATTTACAAGAGAAAATTGAAAGAGAAACTAAAAATTATAGTGGTTACTTCTCAGACTTCCTACAAAATCTAAACAAGAGAATATTAACAGTATCCCCGACTGTTCAATTCCCTATCCCATTTCTTCTAAAGAGAGCAAGAGATATTGAAAGTTCGATGAATTTAATTACATCTAAAATTGACAATTTGAATGACGGAACAGTAACTGATAATAACAGCGAATTGACTGACTTAGATATTAAATCAACTTTAACGCTGACAGATATGAAATATATCACCAAATTTATTATGGAAAGGGAACTTACAGATTTACAGTTACAGTTTGAAAGGAAAAGTAGACAATGGGAAGTTTCATATTCATTAGCAAATAATCTACTGGGAACAGGTTCCCACCAATCTATCACCGTACTATATTCCATGGTATCAACAAAAACTGCAACACCTTGTATAGATCCCCAATTAGTGACCATCGATTATTTCTGGGATACCGATATTTCTATAGGTCAATTTATCGAGAATGTTGTTTCTACAGCATTATATCCATGTGAAGGTGGGTGTCATGGTCTATTGTTCGATCATTATAGAAGTTATGTGCATGGTTCCGGTAAAGTTGATGTTCTTATTGAGAAATTCCAAACCAAGCTACCAAAATTAAGAAACGTAATCCTTACATGGAGTTACTGCAAAAAGTGTGGTACTTCAACTCCAATTCTTCAGCTAAGTGAGAAAACATGGAATTACTCCTTTGGTAAATATCTTGAGGTTATGTTCTGGAGTAAGAAAGGTAGTCTGTCAGATATTGGTAAATGCGAACACGATTTTACAAAGGATCATGTGAAATATTTTGGGTATAATGATCTTGTTGTCAGAATGGAATATTCAGATCTTGAAATATACGAATTACTTACTCCACCTCCAAAGATCAATTGGAAACCAAAGGTTGATATTAAGATGAAGGTAGAACTATACTACCAAATTTTGGACAAGATAAACATGTTTTATGAGAGTGTTATTAATAGATTGACCAGAATTAAATTAGATAGTTTATCGGATGAGAAGGTTCAATCAGGTGAAGAGATAATTGGACAACTCAAAGATAGAGCTGAAAATGAAAAGAAGGTCTTATTTGATAACTTAGAAAATACGTATAGGGAAACCACTGGTGACACACATTTGAAGCTAAATACACTTGTGAAAGAGCTGTTTGATAATGCATTATCGTGGGATTCAGAATTCGGATATTTTGGTAAAAATTTCTTACCATCTGAGACAGATATTTCTCGTATTACAACAAACCAATTAAAGAAATTATTTTCAGACAGTAATGATGAAAGAAAAGGAAGTATATCATCCTTAGGCCTCGATAAAGGAAAAGAAAGTAAAGAGATTATGGATGAAATCATACAACATAATAGAAGAGAAAGTCAACCTGTTGATGATAATGATTCTGCAATTACTGTAACAAATGCTGCCCAAGATGAGAACACTCCTACCGAAAATGCACTAGTAGATAGCAGATTGACCGTTCCGCATGAGACCTTAGATGAAAATATCAAAGAACCTACCTTATTACAGAAGACTTTACTGTCGTCACATTTGAATAGAATGAGTGAGGTACAAGATAGTCGAGCAACATCTAACTCATCTAGGTATAATAATGTGACAAAATTAGCTAATTTCTTTGATCAAATGCATTTAGATGCCATATCGAGAGAATTTGAAGAACAACGTGAATTACAACGTAAAAAATTCGGTAGCAGTAAATACCAAGGTATGAAACCACAATATATATCACCAATTGTTGAAATCTATAAGGATGTGAATGATGCTGTTGATGAGCCATTGCATGATGTTAACTCAGATAACCAAACTGACATCTCTATGAACGCAAAGAGAGCCTCCAATCTGACAGAAAACACAGTTCCAATCAGGAAGCTGAATCAAAATCTAGAAAATGAATTGGAACATTCCATCTCAGAGTGGGGTCAACATTTACTGAAAAAGGATGACAACAAGAACCTAATAATTGAATTACCTAATAAGGTTGTTGATAGTGCTACACCTGAACCTTTACCCCCTGTTACAACACCCACAGTTGCCATTAAGGATGAAGCCCCAGCGTCTCCTGAAAAGAATTTATTGATGAAGGCATTAACCAATTTCTGGGCTGATAGATCACCATCCCTATGGACACCATTAGTTTATCCAACATTACCGACTGAACATGTATTTTCAGACAACAATGTTATTATAAGAGAAGATGAACCGAGTTCATTGATTGCGTTCTGCTTAAACACAGGTGATTATAGAACCAAGATCAGTAAGATGGAAAATCAAGTCAGTCAAAAGGTTTCTGCTGAGGCAGATGTAGGAGGACTTCAAGCTAACGACGCCGATAATGATGAAAAGGCAGCAAATGTAGATGGCGCAAACGATTCTGGTAGAGACTCTAAGATGATGGAAAATGAAACTATGGCTAGTTCGGATTGCGATACCCAAAATACAACTGCTACCCGATCATTAAAACAGTCTCTTGCTAGCGATCCATTAGTATTAGAAGCAATTATGACTAAGAAGACTGCGGTCCACTTAAGATATCAATTTGAAGATGAATTAACTGTTATGTCATGTAAGATTTTCTTTACGGAACACTTCGATGCGTTTAGAAGAATTTGTAACTGTGGGGATAATTTTATTCAAAGTTTATCAAGATGTGTTAAATGGGATTCTAGTGGTGGTAAGAGTGGTAGTGGTTTCTTAAAGACATTAGATGATAGATTTGTCATTAAGGAATTATCACACTCAGAATTAGATGCATTTATTAAATTTGCTCCCAGTTATTTCGAATATATGGCACAGGCTATGTTCCATGATTTACCAACTGCACTTGCGAAAGTATTTGGTTTCTATCAAATTCAAGTGAAAAATTCGTTATCGGGATCTAAAAGTTATAAGATGGATGTCATTATTATGGAAAATCTATTTTATGAAAAGAAAACAAGTAGAATCTTCGATCTGAAGGGGTCGATGAGAAATAGACATGTTGAACAAACTGGTAAAGAGAATGAAGTCTTATTAGACGAGAATATGGTTGAATATATCTATGAATCACCTATTCACGTAAGAGAATATGACAAGAAATTATTAAGAGCTTCATTATGGAATGATACTTTGTTTTTAGCAAAGATGAATGTTATGGATTATTCACTTGTCGTGGGTATCGATAATGATAATTACACATTGGTTGTCGGTATTATTGATTTCATTAGGACGTTTACATGGGATAAGAAACTAGAAAGTTGGGTCAAGGAGAAAGGTTTAGTAGGAGGTAGTAGTAGTATTGTGAAACAACCAACAATTGTTACACCTAAACAATATAAGAATAGATTTAGAGAAGCTATGGAACGTTATATATTAATGGTTCCTGATCCTTGGTTCCAAGAAACTAATTAAAACGTATGATTTAAAATGGAATTTCTTAGATTATAATATATATATACTTAATATTGTCAAATTTTTCATATTCATTAATCGAGATTTCATCAGATTTAGTGTCATTTATGTAGCAGTTCTAGACTGATTTTTTTTCTGCGGCGAAGTAGTGCAGAGAAAGCGCCGCCTGTCTTTTAGTATTTGCTATCGAAGTAAAATTCACTTGGTAACAAACAAAGGGCAGTTGACATATTTGATGACAGGGAACTGGAGTCTTGGTGAGCATAGTGATTGAATGATAACAAACACCAGTATCCCAAAATTAGGTACACTATACCACACCCAGGTACAAAATACCTCAAGTTTTAACAAAAATACTAGAAGGACGATATCTGGAGATAAGGAACATATCCACATTATCGTATCCCTAACCACACACCGATAGAATAGCATATAACATAAAGAGACTACTATATGAATAATAATGGGTCATGTAATTAGAAAACACGCAAGAAATATAAGTTTTAACCAAGATGGAAGCTGTATATGCCTCGTTAACGACAAAGAGGGATTTCAGATAGTAAATACTAATACATTAGAGACTCTTTACCGTGAACCACATGGAGCTTATTCACATATTCAATTGTACTACAAATCCTCTTTATTGATAATGGTTGGATTGGGAGAAGATATTCATATAACTCCAAGACAATTAGTGATACGAAACATTGAAACAGAAGAACAAATATGTCAATTTTTTTATCCTGATACTATATCTAATGTCAAGATAAATATTGATAGATTAGTTGTTTCGTTACAAGATGAGATATATATATATAATTTAACAAATATGAAATTGTTACATGTGATTAAGAATTTAAGGAAATTAAATGGGTTAATTGATGTATCTAATGGTGCTTCAGATTCAAATTTATTAATGTATCCCACTTATTCTGTTAGAAAAAGAAGACAATCATTGAGGACAACAGTCCGTAGAAACTCTAGAGATAGTAGAAGCCATAGTAATAATAGTCAATTCAGTACAGATACCAGAAGATCAACTGAGGGGAATGAGAATGGTACAATACAATCAGACGTACCGAATGGAGATAATGAATCTGTCCTTGATATAGATAATGATGACGAAGATGAATCAATTGAAAATGAACAAGATATGGAAGTTATGAAAGAAGGTGATATTATATTATTCGATATGACATCATTACGTCCTTTAATGGTAATTGAAGCTCATCAAAATGCTATAAAATGTGTGTGTATGAGTAATGATGGTTCAATGATTGCTACTGCATCAAAATTGGGTACCATTATTAGAGTATTCGATACAATGACAGGTAAGAAGAAATATGAATTTAGACGTGGTACATATCGTGCGACTATTCAAAGTATGAAATTTTCTCAACAGAATAATTTTTTAGTTGTTACAAGTTCTAGCAATACTATACATATCTTTGAATTGAAGCCATATGAAATACCTATAGAGAATATGAATATTAGTATACATGAGACTAATGAACAAGATTTAGTATTATTAGATACTACTTCTAATTCCGGAACTGATACAGAGAGACCTGAGACAGCCACATCTATAACAAATGGTGAGAGATCAAGTAGAAGTAATACAATGAAACAATTATTAAAGAAATCTTCCAAACGAATAACTAGAGAAGCTACCAAAAAATTTAATGAAATGTTTATAAATAAACCACGACAAGATAATAATGGTATTAATATTGAAAGAAATTTTGCATGGTGTAAATTCCCGATAGATAAAGTTGAAAGTAGAGGTAGAAAAAGTGTAATAAATATTATTAATGCCCCAGTTGTGTTGACTAAAACACAAATTGCTCAATTGAAATCTGTGACCAATAATACTTTACAATCTAATTCAAAGGACGATTCATCTAATGAGAATAATTCTATATTATTTTTACCGATTCAAATACTTACATTAGACGGAAATTTATATACGTTTTTATTAGATCCTGTAAATGGTGGTGAGTGTCTTTTACAATCTCAATTATTCTTACTGTTGTGAAGACAACTACGAGAGAAAATATCACCGGGTTTAACAAAAGAATCGATTTAATTTGACATAACAGATATATATCTAAATAAAATTCAAATTTCATATAGGAAAGTGTCAAAAATAGAATTTCCCAAAACAGGGAGGTACTGTCTACTTTAATCGATGTCGAAGAACAGACTACAAATATTGTATAATTATAAATATTTACATGAAACGTCAAAATTGTGGAACGGAGTTAACAGATACACATTTATTAAGACAAAGTCCTGATTAAACTTAACTGTTAATTCCGACCTCTCCTTAAAATTCAGGATTCAAATGTAAATTACCTTTCCATAGCAAGGGAAAGGGTCTTCAATTATGTATCCCCTCTGTAGATTTCCACATATTAATCGGAATAACTTGGTTATATTTCAATGGTATCTCAATAGAGAAATTGAGATATTTGTTGTTCGCCGTAACCAGTGACTACGTTGCCTATAATAGTTTATTTAACAAGAAAATTATATAATTGAATGAAAATTGTGCACAATATGTCACCATACAACCATAAACCCTTCGCGCCTGCAACCCATTTTAACTAAAACTGTGAATATATTGTTTCCTAACGGGGGATAAATCAATAATGTTAAAGAATGTCCAACAGGGGATAAATGGCTATAATCCTCAAACATTAAACCTCAGTGGTATTTTCCAATTGTTCTGGATTTTTTGTAGAATCCGGATCACTATGGACGAGTATGTAATATAATAAAATATTCACTGGCCTAAGAAATTTATGCAGGGGCCCGGGGGATTTCTACAGTTACTGTACGTACGCACAGATGTATCCCCGATTCTTCTTATAATTTTAAAGAATGTTACTACGTCACTTTCACTGTGTGAGGTAGTGATCATAAATAACTTCCGTTTTTCCGAATGCCACTGAAAACTGTCGTGGGACAATAGGATGTATTCTCCGTTTTGCTCATCTCCCTGCGAAAGAAGGACAGCGCGATTCTTATGTCCCCCGGATTTAATTCAATGCTTGTACGGCAGTTATTCTGATGCACAGGAGACAGATATCATTATTTCTATAAAATAGCCGTACAAACTGAACTTCAATGCAAGATGAACTACCTATAATAGAACCGATTAATCCATACACATTAGAAACATCTGTCTTCCAGTTACTGCAACGATTTCTAGCAATAGTCCCCCCCCTATTTCAAAATATATGATATTGTGTATTGTAAACTCCGCTCTGCTATTGAATACTGTTTTCTGTTCCACGGGAATGTCTTGAATAACAAGTCGTGCAGCAATATAGTGAGGTCATCTCATCCAATTGTGAGGGTATAATATCATATTGTATGATGATGGATATAGGGCTGAAGAAATACAAAGATAATTGTCGAAGGAAGAACAATCCTTAGAATTAGAAACAAGGATTGTTATTGAATAAGAGATAGTGATCAACCATAATGATTCAATTAACATTAATATTATTTAAAATGGTAAACAATCGATATTTTAATGGTTTTAAAAATGTTATTTACTCGAAAGGGGATCTCCACCTCACTATACTCTTATATGTAATATATTATATATACTAAACATTTTCAAGTAGATTCTTGTCAATCCGAATTCTCTGATGTAAAGCCGTCTTTCTCCTTTTTACATATATCTCTCATATTTGATTGATTGTAAAGAAATTATAACCTTGGGAGATTTATATTAACCTTCTCTTAATATCTTGTTATATCATATACAATATATGTATATATATAATAACTGATTCCATTAAGTTATTTCTGCTGTACATTGAACAAGTTTATAGAACAATAAGAAATTATAGCCGTTTTCGATCAAATACAATTTTTTCTTCTTCTTTGAAACTAATTACTTCACGGAGTTTTTCTGTTCTAAATAATACATAACAGTTATAATACAATAAACAAATTTACAAGATTCCTTTGATCCAGATAGAATAAAGGATAACAAAGAAATAATCTATCCCATTAAATTAGATACTCTCTCATATATTGAAATTAAATATTCTAGATCAATTAAAGAAAGTTCATTACTAAAAGTTACATTAACAATTTTATTCTCCTTTGTTTAAAAGTTATACTTTTTTTTTTACTACACAGCCTACTTTAACAATACAACTAAGAATTTATTTTTTTTACTTTTTTTGTCTGTTGTTATATCTTATTTCCAAATACAAGCTTCAAATATATTTAAACATCATACAAGTAACAGATAAAAGTTATTAAATTACATTCCATTGCTCTTTTTCTCATTTAAAAAATTTATTATTTCCTGAATATAATCAACGATGCAAGCTAATAAAGAGCCTGTAATTGATATTACTATACAAAGTGGTAACGATGAAGTAATTATATTAAAGGGACCACCAGAAACTGCATCGCCAGTATTATTATCTGGTATAATTACATTATCGACATGTGAAACTGTAAAAATTAAATCTGTATCATTAAGATTAACAGGTAGAATGACTTATAATGTTCCAATAATAAATAAAGATAATTCTAAAAAGGATAATACAGATTCAAATAAAATGAAACGTTTAGCTGTTGATAAATGGTTATATCATCATAAATGGGATAATTTTTCAATTGATAATTATTTTAAAGGTTTATACAAGAATTATCAAACAAAGACACCAATTTTGGACTCAAAAAATGTTAAACATTCAATGATACCGTCAAATTCTGTAGTTCAAGGTACCTCTACATCAATTAAAAATGGTTTAGTTAGACCAAAATCAACTACTTCTTTATTATCAACGAAGACAAATACTAATATTGCATCACCTTTCCAAAGAAGAAAGTCTCATACTTTATTAAAGGGGAAATATGAATTCCCATTCACTTCAATATTACCAGGTGATATTAATGAAACTATTGATGGTTTACCGAATACTAATGTAAGTTATTATTTAGAAGCAATTATTGAAAGAACTAATGGTAAATCTGATCTTTATTGTAGAAAATATGTTAGAATTGTAAGAACAATTACTCCAGATATTGCAGAAATTTCAGAAACTGTAAATGTTACAGATACATGGACAGATAGAATTTTTTATTCGATATCTGTAGGTGCCAAAACTTTAGCCATTGGTTCAAAAGTTCCAATTAATATTTCGGTGATTCCGTTAAAATCAGGGATTAGATTAGGTACAATAAGAATATCATTATACGAAACAGCAGAATATTATTATAAAGGTACAAGAACTAAAATTGATCGTGTTGTATCAAGAATGAAAATTGAAAACCCTGAAAAATTATTAGTCAAATTAATTAAAGATGATAAATTTCAAGAGAAATGGGAATTAGATTTACCATTTAAGATTCCTGCAAGTTTATCTAAATGTACTCAAGATTGTTTAGTCATTAAAGAAGTTAGAGTAACACATAAATTTAAATGTTCAATTAATTTCTATAATGGAGATGGTCACGTATCAAAATTAAAGGCTAATGTACCTGTTTCTTTATTCATATCAGAATTTGTACCATTGAAAGTTAGGAGAATGGAATCTACAACAGATTTTACCTGTATTACAAAGGCTATTTCAAGTCAGGTTCGTAACGAAGATGCAAAGGAAACAATTTTTGAAGCTGGTCATGTCGGTCTAGTATCTCCACAATATGATAATGAATCAATATTACCAGTAAGGGCATTGAACGAATTATTAGCTCCACCAGAATATGAAAATCATGTTTTTGATAGAAGATTCTGTAATGATATGGATGTAGATTCATCAATGTTACCACCTCCTTCAGATGTTGCACCAGATTTATTACCTTACGAACCAAATGAAGAATTTTCAACTTCAAATATCTTAAAGGATATCGATTTAGATAATGCAAGTCACAGAAGAATGAGTGACGCATCATGTCAAACAATGCCGGAATTTATATTTACCAGTCTGGATACTGCAGTAGAAGAAGGTCAAAATAGCGAAACAACTAATAATGAACCACCAATTGTTCCAAATTTAGAAAATTATACCTTTGGTAACAATCATACAATCAATAATAATTATCATGATTCGCGGCATAATAGTAACGCAAGTAATAATATTCAACCAAATGATATAGATATAGAACCATCACATACTACTGAAATGCCACCTCCATCATATATGGAAGATAATCACATAGGAAACACACTTTCGCAGGCAATGCCGCTTATAATTGGTTCTGCTCAAGATAGACCTAGAAGGTTCAGATCTACTTCATTAACAAATCCATTCCCATCAAATGATGTGGGACCAATCGCTATTCCTGTTCCAGCTCATACCATAAATTCATCTCAAAGTATTATAAGGTCATTACCACAGGTATCTAGAAGAAGAAACTCTTCTGTTTCTTCTAATAATCCATTCCTAAATGATATTGTTGTATCAGAAGCATTTAATACTATGGTATCCGAGACTATACAGAGATTTTCACCAATTGTTGACACAAGTAGTAATTCTAGTGAATCTAGAGATATTTTTAATTCACCAACAAATAATCAATTATACCAAAGTTTTTCAGAACCAATGGAGAAATTAAACGCCATAAATCAACGTAGGTATTCAATTTCAGGTGTGGCAAACATCAGTAATAATGATTTTATGTCAAGAAAGGATATTCTCACTGTAGAATCTAGATTGGAACAGATAGCCATGAGCTCAAATAATTAAGAAAAAGTTTATAGTTTTAGCAAATTTTAGTTTTTTTGCCATTTTAACATAACTATTTATTTATATATTAGATGTATGTTCCTAATATAGCTTTGCATTATATATTTTTAATTCTATTTAAAATAATATCACTGCAAGTTTAATTTCATGTCGCATTTATTTATATGTATAATTCTACAGAAGCGTTAGAATTTTCCGAAATGGTATAGCATGCTTAGGAACGACGCTAACTGTCACAGCGTCACAAATAAATATTGACATATAAATAAATTCAACACATCTATGAGACTAAGTATAGAATTATATAGAGTGTAAATCAATGCAAAGGACTACAAAGCCCTCATTATGTCAATTATTTCAGCTTTATCACATAGTACTACACAATTGTGTACATCAAATGAAACAGTCACAGGAACAAATTTCAATAATAAAGATAGTGGTTCAGTAATTTCGGATTCGATAACTGATTCATCTTCAGATATTTCAGGACCAGTAAACTTAAATAAGGCGTACTCATTCAACAATAAAAGTGGTAGACTAAATTGTGAATCATATGAGGCATTATTCATTGGTGACTTAGATATAAGTATTACTGAGAGTCATTTGGTGAAAATATTTTCAAAATATGAATCCTTCATATCCTGTAAAATATGTATTAATAAATTTACGAAACGATCATTAGGTCATGGATATCTTAATTTTGGAACTAAGGATGATGCAGATTTGGCTATTGAAGAATTAAATTATACTAAAATTATGTCGAAAGAAATCAGACTGATGCCATCTATGAGAGATATTAAGAATAGAACAACTGTAGGTACTACAGTTATGTTTTCCAATATTCCAACAAGTGGATTTAATTTCACAACTAGAATATTTTTTGAGACATTCAGAAAATATGGGAAGATTTTGTCATGTAAATTGGAAAATTCAAATAATGTGGCATATATTAGTTATTTTGAAGAAGAAGATGCCCTTAATGTTATTAAATTGTTCGATGGTGTTACTCTTAACAATCAGGTTATTAGTTGTTCGATTTTTACTGAAAAATATCTGAGAGAGAGAAATGAGAAACAAGTAACAGTTAGAAGAAATAATGATATCCGTAAGGAATTAATTATTAACCAAAGAACTAGAGATATTTCAATCAGAGAAAAACTAGAGATCATTGAAAAGCCTGTAGAGTTACCAATGGAGAAACCTAAAACTGTGTCATTTATGAAGGAATCATGCATAAATGACCCAAATAATTACACAGTTGTTATTAAAAATTTGCCATTCAATACTAATAAAGGAAATTTACCTGATATATTACAACCTTTTAAAGATATAACTATAACTCAAAAATTAAAGCAGAAACAAACCTGGATTTTTGTTAAAAATATTTCTACAAATCAGAAAAATAAGTTAGTTGATCAATTGGAAAACGTAAAAATTTCTAACAAAATATTAATCGTTCATTATTTTCCAACAACTAAGAAACTTGAATCTATTAGAAGTAAGAAAATCGTTGAATTAACCAATTTGTGTATTTTATGCAACAAGACTTTCTTGAAACAAATTTGTATTCAAGAAGATATTAACTTCTCAAATATTAAAATTGAGTCATACGAGAAAAAATCCATAACTTTCAACGGTTCTGTATTTTGTAAAAGTTATCAAGATGCGGTTAGATTAATTAATTACATGAATAATAGATTAATAGGTGGTATGGTTGTAAAGGCTGCTTTGAAGGACTTGAAATAGAAAGTAATTAAAGTGTTTTATATAATCCAACGTCATTTATATAGTTGAAAAAAAAATAGTTAACTGCTGCGAGGTGTTCTTCGCGAAGCGACATACTAAGAAATGTAATTATTAAGAAATGATAATACATTAGTTGAAATTTACGTCTAGGAAATACAATTTGTATATGAAGTTTGTATATATTATGAAATATTGAAGATTAGTGATTTGTGGGATTTAATTATATGTTAGACAACTTGATTATTGAACATGAGAATTACGCATTAGAATGTTAGCTTTTAGAAAGCTATAGTTTTTTTAATATATATTTTATAGGTTTTTAGTTCTTGAATTATTAAGCATGATTCATATATTCACATTATAATAGAATATAATGAGACACGTCTTCAGAAAAGTTACAATGATTTATGATGATATAAGAAAAACAAAAAATGGTGAAAAATTAATATTTAATCTTATATGATCTATACTAATTCAACATAATTCGCTGGGAAAATACCTTCATTACCATTGACTCTACCGGTCCACCAATCATCTTGAGAATCAGATTTCTTTAATATAGTAATAACATCACCTTTTCTAAATGGTAAATCGCCAGATTCCTCACCTTTGAAACTATACAGAGCAACAGCCTTTGGTGTCTTTTCAGAGCTGGATGCTACACGAGCACTTGTATCTGGTCTTCCATCTGAGTTACGGTTACGATCTGAGGATATACGTGATCTAGAAAATCTATTAGATAAATCATCAACATCATGACCATCTCTACGAGATGAGGAATCACGACCTGATGCATCACGACGATCATAAACGTCATCTTCCCAACGAGATCTTGAGTTATTATTATTTGCGCTACCAGTTCTTCTGTGACTTGCATAATAATCATTAGCACCACTTGGATCATCAAAATCTGCGTCATCGAATCCACCGTAATTTTTTCTTGATCTACCATTATCATTTCTATCGTATCTTGATCCACTACGTGCTACACCACTTCTACCAGCACTATTTCTGTTTCTATCATTTGAACCAAAATCGTCATAATCATCATCAAAATCATCATCATCATAATAAGAGTTACTTCTACTTCTGTTACCTCTACCATATCTACCACCGTTACTACCATTTCTTCTAGAGGACATTTCTGAGAAAGAATCTGGAATATCATCATAGAAACTACCTTCAGAGTATTGATCATCATAATTTTGAGTTCTATAATTGAATGCTCTAGATTCTAAGACACGGAATAATGGATCGACATCTGGCGGTGGTCTAATTCTACCAGATAGGATTTGTTTCGTAGTACAATTATCACCATAGAATTTTCTATTAGCTTCTCTTCTTTCAACAATAACTGAACCTTCAACGGAGACACCTGCGAATAAACCCTTAGATTTAGAATAAGCGAAAACTGCAGAGACACCACCTGCGGAAGCAGAAGCAGCAGCTTCAGCGTTTCTACCTAATGGACCAGCAGAGACAGAAATGTTACCACCTAATGTAATAGTACCGAATTCAGAAAATGATCTAACGGCTTCTGGAGTATTTAAAATAAATACAAAATCAGTTAATTCGATACCTACTAAACCACCTGCACCTGCACCAGCCATTGCAATTGCAGAAGGAGCAGACCAAGTACCATCACCTAATCTTGCTACGATGACACCTGAACCGGCTCTACCTGAGAATAAGAAACCTGCTTTTAACACAGTAATGATAGCTAAACCCTTAGCTCTTTTCAAAACATCAGGTGGAATAACTTGATCTGCACCAAATACTTGATTTGGTTTAACAAAACTTGATAAAATCTTTGCGGCCTTTTTAGTTTCTGAACCTAAACTTCTTGGAATTGGATTATTGATACCCATTTTGCTTTTTTTACGTTATGGTTGTAATAGTATTATAATTGAGATTGTAAGTTTAATACCTTATTGATGGAATGCAATTGATATATTTCAAATGGATATATATTTTTTATTCGTTGGTATGTAAGCAAAATTTTCAAAGAAGAGGAACAACAATGAATATCTATATATATGTGTACTATTATGTGAATTCCTAATATAGTATGATATGCGGAATTTTATCTGACAATATGGTTTACCTTATTAGTTGTTAATATTATTGATATTAATCACCTTACGTTTCTTGTTGAATACAATGTTAAATAAAGTAGTAAATAACCTATTTCGGTAACAATTTCAAACGTGATAATAATATCTATAAAATTTGTTAATATATTTATAGCCTTGTTATATGTGTCCCTTAAAAGTTACAGTCTTTTAAACTAAATTGAAAACCATTTGCAGTTTGTGATGTTGTGAAATTTCCCACCTTGAGTGATTATCCTCCTTTTTCGAAATTGTCGCTCGTCTGTTAACCAAAAGATGAAGAACAATACAAAATGCTGTGTTACTCTTTAGTAGCAGCCGGTTGTTGTTCGGGAACTGCGACCCGTTTTGCGGTTGTTGTGACTCTCCGTTGAGACGCCGCGGAACCAAATCGCGAACGGCAATCGGAAACGGGAAAACCACAGAGCAAAGAAGCAAAAAAAGCCCGCATTTAGGGTTGTTGTATTTTGTATGGCGATGATAGGGTTACGGAGACTATTTATAGCGTGAAGAGTAGGGTATGGCTTAGCTCTTCCACTTCTAGCTGCGACACACTTTCAAGTGACACATTATTGCTGAACGAGTAGTGCAATGTTATATCTCAGGAATAAATGTTGCCAGTTGAAGATATATTCAGTTTCAAAAATGTAGCCGTGTGCAGAAAGCATCATGAATTGGGTCGTTACAAACGAACTATCGCTTACTATATATTTATTATATAAACGGTCTATAAATCTATTCCAATGATTCCCAAAATCGGTTCTTAGCAAATTCTTCAATTGGTAAGGATTCAAATCTAACAGAACCATTAGTATTATCTTCTACCATATAATACATTTCATCCAATTTCAATACATTTTGAATATAGTTCAATGCCTCCTTATAACAAACACCAACTTGTTTAATACCATGTGCATCATCACTTAATACAAATCTACCGTGACAATATTGTTTAACCAATTCACCAATATTCAAACTTGGGTATGGTTGTTCTAATCCCTTTCTTAACGCCGAGGTATTTATCTCAATAGCACCACCATATGAATCAATATATTTCAGATTTCTAATAACTAAATCTTTGATATCATCCCATTGTTCTAAATAAGACGATGGCGTTATTACAACTCCTAATTCACCAGAGGTACATTCCCCTGTCATTGGATTCACTTTCAAATTCTCAGGCCATAGTAATTTGAACAGATCAAAATGACCGACTATTTTAGGTTGCAATTCTGTCAACATTTCATATTGTGATTCAAAATATGATATTAGCATCAATTTTAAATTCTTATTCTTGAATGAGGCCAAACATTTATCCCAATGTTCCTGATCAAAATCAAGTGGTATACCATTAATGTGATGAACTGACCCAACACAAAACTTCAAAACATCATAATTTTTAGCCAACACCTCATTAGCATACTTAATATGCCTAGTATCACAGGATTCTATTTCAGTACCAATGATAATCTTTGGACCCCCATTATTTTCATTATTTAATTTAATCCTTTGTCCATGTTCCATAAATTTATTGAAATTTGTTTGTAATTGCGACAACGCATTGTCGCCATTAGCTTCAATTTCTTCAGGGTATAAATATTGTGATTCGATTCTTGGAATATGTTCAGTTAAACAATATGTATGAAATTTCATCTTTTCAACTTGTTTCATCATATCATCTAAGGGATCGACCCCATGAGCGACATAGTCTCCAGAATGTGAGTGATGTGAGTGCATATTTTGTCTTTATCGATACGCTTACTTTATAAAGTTGTTATTTACCCCAAAATAATTACTTGGTTATCATTTTGTTATATAATGCATCCTTTTTTATAATTTGACATGCATCTTGAGTTATCATCAGTTGAGTTAATATTTTAAACGCTGAAGAAGGTAATGAAAAACTAAATTGCGGATCTACAAATTTCACCGATGATCTTGACTCTGTCATTCTATAAACAAACGCGAAATTTCAAGATGACAAATTAAATATTGGAATAGTGATAACAGGACTACTTATACAATCAAAACTGTATACATTATCAGCATTTCGATCGAAATATATAACTCATATCCCTACGATATTATAATCTGGGAATGTACGGAATTACAGGAATTATAAAAAGCTAACGATCTATTGAAAATAAAAGTTTAGCTAGGCACGAACACCTACCATACATATAATCCCTATTATCACCCTGGTAAATACCCATTATTACAAGGAATGTCACCAAAGAGCTCACAGCAGAAGAAATCTCTAAGACCTTCTAAAAGATTCGTACAATCAAGACTTCAATTAGGTAATTCTCCATCAAATAAATTGATAAAATGTTCAAAATGTGAAATGACATATTCCCCAAATAATATAGAAGATACAGCATCTCACAAAGCATTTCATGAAACATATCTAAAGGGTAGAAAATGGTCCAAAAATTGGGGGACAGTGGTCTTTACAACTTCAAACCAATTAACTCCACCTCCATCACAAAATTTATATAATGAACGAATAGTTATGGTTAGATCCGATCATCAACCAGAAGTTAATGCTACTTTAGAAGTGATGAACATTGTTAACAATGAACTGCATGCGCCTCAGGATGAGAATAATTTTTGGTTAGATAAGAATGCTAAAGGGAAAGCATTTCTATATATAAAAGATGATCGTGCCGTAAGTGCTGTTACTATCGAACCACTTAAAGAAGGAAGAGGTAGGTGGATGATATACGAATCTAAGAAATTGGTTCCCAATGTTACACCGAATTTTGAAATTGGAATTTCAAGGATATGGGTCTGTAAATCCCAAAGAGGGAACAACATTGCTTCAAAATTATTAGAAACTGCAAGGTATAATACTACACCGAACAAAATATATCCAAAAGCTTCCATAGCATGGAGTCAGCCAACAGATGATGGCGGAAAATTGGCATCCAAATACAATTCTGTAACTCATAAATCAGGAAAATTATTATTACCTTGTTATATATAGGCAATAGACTCTATATGACAATATCTACGAATGCATAGCCCATAAGTACATCACTCTTTTATTATCTATTGGTTTTACCTAACGCCAGTACTTCTTTGACGAAAATTTACTATCTGAAAGTATTCAAATGTGGGAACATAAAAGGGAGAGCGGTATTGATATCAAATTTTCAAAAACTTATGTAATATATGTATTGAATAAATAAATAATAATTATTTTAACACATTGAACATTTTCACTTAATAATAATATCGATATGGTCGTTCTTTTTTGTTCAAGATTATCTTGTTGCGCAAGTTTGGTCAAATGACCTCCTCTTTATTACCTAACTTTAAAGAATTCTAAAAGCTTATACACCGTATTTGATATTTTTAATACATAATAGATGCTGCAACAATAAAAAAACTAATCGTTGGAATGTTAAAGTTGGAATAACACTAATGTAGGATGATCAATGAATATTATTACTGTTCGTACAAAGTGATATTCCAGCCAAAAAAATTTCAAAAATTCTCCAGGGGGCGAGTCGAACGCCCGATCTCAAGATATCTTGTGTTAAACATTACAGTCTTGCGCCTTAAACCAACTTGGCTACCTAGAGATTATTGAACAAATCATATTTAAGCAGGTTATTTAGGCGTTTTATATATCTCAACTTTTTAAATGCTTTTGATCTTTAAAATATATACAAAGGTGTCCATTTTCAAATAATACGGATGTTAAAGCACTGAGGGAGTAAAAGTAGCTGATTTGAAGTATTAAAATTTTTTTAAGTAGGTAGTGTGTATTAAAGTTGTCCAATTCCATACTTCCGAACTATGAATACGTCTTTATTAAATGCTCTTAAAGTTTGGGAAAGTATTGGTTTCTGTAGGAATTATAATGACAAATACGTTACAAAAAGTTTTGAGATTACTTAAAATTAATTTATGCTGCTAATCAGTTAAACTCAATATGATTTGGTTTACTTTTATTGGGTTAATTAGAGAATTCATATTTCTTCTGCAACAGTGGCTGTGTTTCTTAATTAGTTTGCACACCAACTTCATGCACCAGGTAGTGTACAACAAACTACCGCGTGGTACGGTGTGTTGATAATATTCAATTTTAATGGTTAGTCTTATTTTGTTGTTACATGATTGCAGAAAATTAGAACCCTTCACTTCTAAAGTAAAAATAAAAACGAATAGATATCAGATCTATTAATAATAATACTAAACACTTTTTGAAACAAGTTTAACCCGAATGTATAAATGATCTCCTTTTATTTTATTCAATTGGTAAACCACTAAATTATGTATCTGATACATATACTGTGGGAGTCAGGGGTGTCAACATTTTACATGATTCACATATTTCTACTAGTCATATATGTTGACAGTTACCCAATTAGAAATAGAACTACGTTTCTATTTGAATTATTCTAAAAGGGTACTTCTCACAATATATAATAGGACAGAAAATATTTTGGTCCCGGAATTCTATCAATTAAATATCATCCTATTTCCTAATGTCTGTTGCACACTTATGTTATGAATATCTACAGAATTCTAATATTAATATCAGTTTCTCAAGATGAAAATGGAAGTGCAATTCAATTTATAAAACGCTGAATAAATTAATTTATATTTATATATAATATCTGTAATTATACCTCCATTTTTAACATATCAACCCTCTCAAGGGTAGAAGATAACATCCATGCTAGTTTAAAGTTCTTCTATTTTTTCTGGTAGTTCTTGATAATCCCTATGAATAGAGCCCTTTTGGATGGTGATCTATCAATATTTCTCTAGTAATAAAATTAATCATTGCTAAATGTATAATTATCTTCACTTTCAGGTTACTTCGGTAGATATATTTAGAAAGACCTGGGATAAATTACAGGATATGAAGAAGATATAGTTTCAATACTGATTATTTATAATACTCTTCAACCAGACGAATGATGTACGTCTTGATACTACCACAGTTTCATTTCCGTTTTTGGATACATATTCCTATCGTGTGTAAATCATAAATATTGATGCTTCTATATTATTACACCTTTTCTTTCTCATCTTGTAACTTGATCAATTTGTTCCGTATTTCTTCCTTTAGCTTACCATCTCTAAGATTTTCACTGATAAACTTTTGAATATCAGTACCTGATTGGTCATTCTTTAACACTGCATACTCATCTTTTAGAACTCGAGTTTCTATTAACGCAGATGTTGTACCTCTATTTTTGAATATCATGTTCTCATCTTCAGATACCATTTGTTTTACGGTTTCTGCCACAGCCTTCTTAACGGTTTCTTCAAATGTTTGGGAGTCTTCTGAATCTTCAGAATTTGCTAGTTTTGATCGTAATATTTCATTCTTCAGTTTGTCCAGATGACCTTGTTTCTTAAATAATTCTGCAAGTTTAACAGCATCCTGATCATCGTATTCCACCGCAGTTGACATTTCGAACTATAATTATATCCTTTCTCCAATATTTTCTTCACTTCAGATTTGATATTTAGTATCAGACACCTCCAAGTTGTACAACTATCTGTCCTTTCAGGTTTAGTATCAAGTTTCAGAAAGTTCTGTCTATTTGTTTACATATGCTGCGGAGCCGATAATGAAAATTTCAGCAGAAGGAGAATAAAAAAAAAAATCTTGAAACAGTTATATGTACCAATAGAAGTTTTATTAAAATATGATCTCTAGATATAGTTATCCACTACTGATAATTGATGAGTGTTAATGTTAAGTAGAACCATTGAACAGGATTTTAATGAGGTTAAAAATACCTGGATAAAATGTATAGATGATATATTTCAAGATGACAGTTTACATGTTGATGACGTAACATTGAAAAGGCTGGAACGTGCTTCAACTAACCTAACCAGGACAGCAAATTATAGTATGGGAATGCTACAAGTACTCATGTCGGAGTTACAACTAACAGTAATTGAATATGCATCTCAATTGATATCTCCAAAAATATCAATATTAGTAAATTTCCAAGAATTTCTTTATCGGTTTAAGGATGAGATTTTACCATCTTTCAAAATTTCAGATCAGCTATTGACAGAGATATCAAAATCTGTTGAAGAGTCGTTTTATTATAATCTAACCTTAAAATATGATACCATTTTAAAACAAATTATTAGTGAAGTGTTGACATGCACCGCAGAGGAAATTGATGTCACCTTAAAATTTTGCACAAATACGTTATTTGAGACAATGACTTATAAAGGGACAGAAACTAATAAAGCGAAAGTGATAATATCCAAATCGTTGGAATCTGCTGTCAAACAGATTTTAAAAGAATCTGAAGGAAGAAATGATTTTATCGAATTTTTAATGAGGTTTCAAATTGTGATAAATCTAATTTTTGAAAATTTCGATATAAAGAATAAAGAGCTCCATTCACTGATGCAATTATGTTTTGGTTCTAACATCCAGAATTCCCTGAAGTTGTTACTGGAATTTCAAAATAACACAAAAATGAAAACAACCACACTCGAAAGTATCAATCATTATTGCAGATCACATCAAATATCTGACGAAAAATTTATAAGCTTACTTCTAAAATATAGGCCAATTGAATACACCAAAGACGATTGGAATGGATTATTGAATAGAATTGACTTAGTTGATACATTCGAGGAAAACCCAATGAAACGATTAGTAAATATTTACAGAGATACCCATGACAAAACTTGTTCTAACCTTCACATAGCCGATCATCATATGGTAAACTCGACTATTCATGGGGATGAGTCAATTGAGAAATACTGTTCTGTTGCAAACTTTTCTACGAATTCTAAGGCAGTCGATACATACAAACGTATATTAAGGGAAACTTTCAGGGAATCTGTTCAGGATATAAGAAGATTCCATGAAAGTTTATCGACTGTCATAGATAGTTACTTGGAGACAGTTCAAAAGAACGATAGGTTAACGGGCAATAACATTAACTTTGATCAAACCATGTATGCACTTTTAATGCTAATTATAAATTACACACCTGATTTGAAGGTATTTATTTCGGAGTATTATGTTCCAAGATTGTTGAAGAGGTTAATGTTTTCTCAGGGTGGGTTTTTTGATAAGACTGTAAAGAGTGACAACTTCGAAAATATTTTGATTTCCATGTTACCGAGAGAGACACGACACATACTTACTGCACTCATTCAAAAATATATCGCAGAGATTCAGAAACCAGTGTATATCGATAGTGTTAACTGCAATTTTAATGGCATTTTTTTACAGGGATCAGATTATTCTTTCACTTTACCGAAGTCTGAACCAATATTTCCAAATAGTAAGTTCAAGGATACTTGGTATGCTAACATCATGTCAGTTGAAAAGGGTCAATGGGGTAAGAAATTTGACCAGAATATGCATGTAGTTAAGATGACAAGTCCATTCCTCACGGCATCTGACGAACAGGTAGATTTAATTTTACCAATGAATGCTGCCTCAATTCTTTACTGTTTCAACGAATCAGACACACTAGATATTCACGATATCAAGGATAAATTAAAAATCACGAAAAATCAAGAAATACAACTAGTAAGAAGCCTGAAGCTGTTAATGAAATATGGTTTAATTCTGAAAAAAGGTGCATCATTCAGTGTGCGATTATCCCCTATTCATCCAGAGTTGCTTGATGGGGACAATATTTTACGATTAATTTGATTTTTTTTTTTTCAATGCAATAAAATGTCTTAATTATTTTAATTAGGTATATGTAAACTTATGTAAATAGAATCTCTATAAAATTTTCTTAGGTTACTAACTGGATGAAATCATTCAGGTTCAAAAGCTTGATCAGCAACATCTAATAATACTTCCATTGATGCAATTTGATAATTCACATCATTTGGATCTTCTTCATTGATTGGAACAATCGTTGGACCCCATATTATACAAATAGCCTTCTTATTCATTCTGTTTGATTCCTCATTGGCAATAACCCGCTTCAAATGGAATAATAATGAACGCAATGTCCAATATTGAGCATCTGGTAGTTTGTATAACAAATTATGCATATAATTCTTCTTTGTCTTAGCATCTTCGATAGAGATACAAGTTCTCAATTCAGGTCCTATAACACTAGGTACTAACGGATCAGGCAACAGTGAGAAGAATGATTTCAGTAATGAACCAACCAAATATATATCAGAGTCTGAGTGATTATTGGACGGTAAAATCATCGATATATTTGATGGATCCTTATCTATCTCTTCCTTTAATTTGCTAACATCTAACACATTTGCAGATTTTCTATAAATACCTTCTAATTGTAGACCATATTTATCAATGACAAATATACATTGACGTACGATAGCAGGGACCATATCTTGCTCGTATTCAATTAAATTTTCTAATGGTACACCAAAAGTCTTGAAGTTATTTTGTACACCAGCTGGCATTCTTGCATCTGTTTGTAAATAGGAGACAGGTCTATCAGAATCTTCTGTTCCAATAGAAGCTAGCGTGTTAGATATACTTGGCATTCTAGCATCGCCTTTACCTGGATCCAATGAATGGAAATTATTTGCGTTCCTATTGTCAGCATTTGCATTATTATTAGCTTGGGGGTTTTCTGATTTTTTCTCAGTTGGGCCTGAAAATGTATCAACTGATTGTCTTGGTTTTGGCGGTGGATTCAATGGAATAAATGACCTTGAATTAATTCCGGAGACATTTGTGGAAGATATAGGGGTAGCAGAAGAAGGATATTTAGAAGAACTTTTAGACGATATTATTGGAGTACCAAAAGTTGATGGACTTGGTTGAAATGGAGAATCTTTATGTGTTGATAAAATTCTCTTCGGAATTGAATTTCTTGATGGATCCACAGCGAATTTAGGTGGGGCTTTATTTACACTATTTTTACGCTTAGACATCGATGGATGTTTCTTATATTCTACTGGTATTAAATTTTTATTTAACAATAACCCACTTTTGTTTGATGCATTATATTTGTTTAGGAAATTGTATAGATCTTGTTCATTTCTGACTGCATTAGCGTAACCTTTCATTGAAGATTGTGGTTTGTCAAATGGAGAAATGGTGACACCACTATTAAGAATTAAATTTTCGGTCCAAATGGTATATTTTTGTAACTGGATCGCCATTGCAGTATCTATTTCTAGAATCAAATCCTTTAATTGTTGTACAATTCTTGGTCTTTCTCTGGTAATAAAATTGTGTCTTAATGAATCAGAATGATCTACACGTTGTTTATATTCTAAATCTGCACTATCAATTTTTCTTAGCAGATCTTCTTCTTGTTCCTTTGTAGTTCTGGACCCTCTAAGTGTTAATTTTGTCTTCGAAGGATCAGCCATTCTAACCTTTTCATAATCTTGACATAAAGAAATATAACGACCTTGTGCCTTTTCCGCGGTATGAATAGAATCGACTACATCCTTCTCCAATCTTCTACTATTTTCTTTAACAGATTTTCTCATTTTAGTAATTGTCAATAAAAGAGCACTTATTTCATCATACATTTTTTGTAAAGCAGTTAAATAACTTTGCTTCACTTTAGCCAATTTCCCATCAAACTCTAAAATTTCGTGAATCATTTTACGTAACGATGAAACACCATTAGTTGTAGTGAAAAAATGTTTATATTGTTTACATAATTCATCTGTATGTTCTTCTTCAAATAAATATTTCTTACGAAGAAATTTTGTAAATTCCTCACAAGTTAATAACGATTGTTTTAATCTAGTCAATAGTGCATTTATCGCAATATCAGAATTCATAACTTTTTGTATCTCTGGTGCATCTAATAAATGCAGATCATTCTCGAAGTTATTACTAATATTATTATTATTGATTGTTGTATTATTTGTATTAGTGGTTTTGTTACTAGCGTCATCTCTATTTGATTTATAGTGTGAAATATCCTCATCACCAGATAATGAAATATCTGCTAAGGAAGTACTTGCGCTATCGACAGACATCTCAAGTATGGAGTAGTATTATATGGGGAAGATATGTGTTTTCTTTTTCTGTGGCTGTTGACTTCTCGTTTGATTGCAGATCGTATTTTCCCTTTGATCTGATCTAAAATTAGTTGCTGTGTAGGGTAGTAAAAGTTAACTGACAAAAAGAAAAATCACTGTGTTTGATTTGCTTAGTTATATCAGTAATAATTTCACTTATCTTTAGAATCTTTTACTTGATGTAGATCAAAAAGTCACTACTCTAGATGTAAAAGTGTATACCTTTTACAAGTTGACGTTATTTATTTTTTTGTTCACTTGGATTTTTTTTCATTACTTCACCGTTCAGAAAAAAACCATTGCGCTCAATATAAACAATAGAATTATTACGTAGCGGGCACCTCGAAAAGAACAAAAGTTCTATTAATTCATCGCAGATATAAACGTTAAGAACACGATCGAAATAGTTTCTATTGTATTGTTCGATGATGTGTATTAAGTTTTTGCTGAACTTATCTGCGCCTGGCAATATAATACTATATATATATACGTATATAAGTTATATGATTTATTCAGATATTGGTTTTAATGCGTACATTCTAACTGGATAAAGTTCTCTAGGTAACCCTTTCTGTCTATCTGTAGCGATTAATTTCAGACCACTCTTTTCGAATAATTTTTTAAATGTAGTATCACTTCGTGTAACACTTGAATCTGTATCATCGAAATCATCTTGATCAGTAGGTGTATTATTTTCTTTAACTATAATTGTACCATTTGGTTGTAAACCTTTAATACATCTTTTGAAAAATAAAATTAATTGTTCATCAGGTAAATGTCCGACACACCATTGACACCAAATAATCCAATATTTACCTTCTTCTGGAGTCCAATCTTGCATCCCAACTTGATATATTTCCCCAATTTTCCCCTGTGTTTTCAAATCACTTAATTCGGTTTCCATTTGTTCACAAAATGGTTTTACAGGTTCAACTAAATCAACAATATCACATTGTTTAGATAACATATTTTTAGTGACTCTACCAATCCCAGCACCGATATCAACACCAATTTTCTTATAATTTGTTGGTGGAACCATTCTTGATTTTAATTTTCTTAAAAAATGTTGTGATCCAAGTACATCCATTGTTGGTACAACAGTTTCTTCACCATATCCACCTAAGACACCTGTTACCGTTGCAGGAGTATTTGTCCAATATGAAATAGCATCTGTATAATTGATATGAGAATCTGGTCTCACTTCATTGTTTTCTTCACTCATTACTAGCTTGTGTATCTGATTCTTTGAATATTTGTATTTGACATAATATATGTAATGTAGTCTTGATTGTTGTTATATAGCATCTCATCGAATTTGATTGTGAAAAATTTCACAGCATAAAGAGAACAAAGCGAACAAATCGGTGTAGAGATTAAGCCAAGATATGAATGGAATGTACAGTAGCAACATACGAACATATATAAAAGATGTTGATAATTATTATTATTGTTGTTATTTTATTATTTGAATATATAAATTTTTAAAATGTATATACATGAATTACTTATTATTTACCCCATGAATAAATCCATGAAACTGTATCTCTAATTTGTTGATTCCATAAATCTTTAAACATTTCACTTTGTGATCTAATATTTAAATCTCTTGTTGTTCTATCCTTTAACATTTCAATTCTTTCTTGAAATACAATTTCTACATTACCTTTTTTATCTACTACATCTTTAACTTTATCATTAATTTGTTTTAACATTGAATGATTATAATAATATCCATCAGATTTAATAAAATAGAAATAATATGATGTACCAATAATACCAGATACAGCAGAGAATGATAATAATCTAGATAATCCTCCCATGGTGAATACGAATGTGAGTGTGAGTGTGAGTAGTAATAGAAACGAGTACTTGAACGTTATATACAATGATATACTCTGTATATCTATCCTCTGTAACAACAGCTACAGATATACGCCTTTTCGGACTATATCACCTCGAAACTTACCTGCTCCATTTACTATTCATTGCCCCATCAGTATCACCGATACTATCCTGTTAGGTTTCCCACTA
>JAXQGP010000003.1:0-57545 GCA_037040125.1 Kazachstania sp. M6911
ATAACAAGTCAACAACAGGTTGAGTAGCAAACGAGGCAGATATTGATACGAAAAAACCCCGGTTGTGAATATAGAAACTTAATTTTACTTGTAAGTTAATTGATATCTTTAACTAATTGTGTGAAATAACTTAGAGCTCGTTGTATATTTAACAGAGAAATGACCGTTTTCATCGGTGTTTACAAAGCTATATATAGCTATGAACCTCAAACTCCAGAAGAATTAGCCATTCAAGAAGATGATATGTTATATCTGTTACAAAAATCAGATATTGATGAATGGTGGACTGTAAAGAAACGCATTATCGGGTCAGATGATCCTGAACCATCAGGTTTAGTTCCTTCAACTTATATTGAAGAAGCACCTGTAATGTTTACCGTTAAAGCTGTTTACGATTATGATCAACCTCAAAACCCAGATGAGGAATTATCCTTCCATGAAAATGATACTTTTCAAGTTTATGACGATAAGGATCCAGATTGGTTATTAGTTAAATCTCAAAATAATGAATTTGGTTTTGTTCCAGGGAATTATGTTGAAAGTGATAGTGGTGCAGGTGCGGCTCCAGTCGCAGCTCCGGTTGCTGCTGCTGTTGCTACAATTCCAACAGCTGCTCCTGTAGTGACTCCGGCTAATGCAAATGTTTCAAATTTCTTACCTCCACCACAACATAACCAAAGAGACCAATACGAGGAACAGGAACAAAATAACAATGAACCTGCTACACCAGGTAGATACTCACAGGATAATGAAAGGGAAGATACACCACCCTCTAAGCCTGCCAGACCTAATGATGCTCGTGATAAAGCACGTTCAAGGGTCTCTTATTATGCAGATGATAACGATAATGACAATTACCACGATGATAGATCACAGAGAGATAATGGTAGACGTGATGATAACCGTGGTAGATATGACGATTATGACAATGATAGAAGTAGGAACGCCAATAACAACAATGAGGATAATGGTGGGAACCAAGATATTGAATATCATTCGTGGAACGTTCAAGAAATTGACGGTAGAAAAAAAAGAAAGGCTAAGTTAGTTGTAGGAAGTAATAAAATAAATTTCATCTCAGAAAGTGGTACTCAATTAGAATGGACAGTGGATAAATTAGTTTCTTATGATAATGAAAAGAAACATATGTTTTTAGAATTTGTTGATCCTTACAAGAATTTGGAATTACATACAGGTAATAACGAAACCTCAAATGAAATTATGGATATTCTTGGTGAAATCAAGGGTGCTTCTCGTGATAAAGGTTTGAAAGAAATTGAAAGTGCATCACAAACTAAGAGAAAAGCCAAAATTTTATATGACTTCATTGGTGAATCAAATGATGAATTAACCGTCAAAGAAGGTGATTTAGTTTATATTATTAATGATAAAAAATCAAAGGAGTGGTGGATGTGTGAATCTGTTGACACAGGTAGAAGGGGTGTTATTCCATCACAATTTGTTGAACCACTTAAGGAGAAATCATCAAGTGGTGCGAGTGGTCTATTCAACTCTTTGAAGAAGATGGCAAAGGGTAAATCACCATCTAAATCTCATTCTCATTCCAATTCCGTATCGGGTAGTTGGAGAGATGATGTTACACCAGATGAAACTGCATCATCAAAGAGTAGATCAAGAGGTGCATCATTCTCAAGTAGAAAGAAAAGATCTGCTTCAATGAGTAAACCTTCTTCAGATAGCGCAAATAAGAAGAAATTTCCAGATCCTAAAAAATCGAGACTTTGGGTAGATAGAAGTGGTACATTCAAAGTTGACGCTCAATTTATTGGTTGTGCCAATGGTAAGATTCATTTGCATAAGGCAAATGGTGTGAAGATTGCTGTTGCAGCAAACAAATTATCAGATTCAGATTTAATGTACGTTGAAAATATTACAGGTTTCAGTTTGGATAAATTTAAAGTTAATTCATCTGGCGGTTCAAGTTCGGGTAATAAAGATGCAAGAGAATCTGAACGTGATAGAAGAAGAAGATTAAGAGAGCAAGATGAAAAGGAACGTGATAGAAGATTAAGAGAAAGAGAGTTGAATGAATTAAAGAAAGCTAGACAATTATTAGATGATGAAAGATTACGTCTTGAAGAACAGAAAGATTTACCTCCTGTTAAACCACCAAGACCTAACTCCACTGTTGGTATGCCATCTTCCTCTTCATCGAGCAAGACGAAGAGTAAGAACAATTATGATTGGTTTGAATTCTTCCTAAATAGTGGTGTGGATGTAAGTAATTGTCAAAGATATACAATCAACTTCGATAGGGAGCAAATCACAGAGGATATGATGCAAGATATTAATGCTCAAATGTTAAGAACTTTGGGTTTACGTGAGGGTGATATTGTTAGAGTAATGAAATTTTTGGATAATAAATTTGGTAGGGACAATCAACAACCGATCACTACTACACAAACAGGTGGCATGTTTACCGAAGCTGATGGTTCTTTGAAGAACAACAATAATAATAACATTCAACAAAACGTTTCTCAACAACTACTTCCACAAGCTACAGCTCCAGCTGCGGCTCCAGTTTCTCAAGATGATGATGCTTGGACTGCAAGACCTGCTGCTAAATCTCAACCAGATTTAGTCTCTGGTAGCTCAAACTTTACTGGGTCTATGCAAGATTTGTTGGATTTACAACCATTAGAACCAAAGAAGGCAGAACCTACTCAAGTCCCTGAACCAAACTTGAACAATTTGGAACCTGTCAAGACTGGTAATGCAGTCGCCACAGCCGCTCCAATTGCTACTGCTACTACAGGTGGTGCCAATTTAGTCCCATTAGACCCATTTAAGACTGGTGGTAATAATATTTTACCAATTGGTACTGGTTTTGTCATGATGCCAATAGCTACTGGTGGATTGATGCCAATGCAAAGAACTGGTGGTCTGGGCATGCCTGCAACTACATTTGGTGGCGTATTACCCGTTCAAAAGACAAGTGGAGGTTTGATACCTATTGCTACAACCGGCGGTTTGATGCCACAAACTACCTTTGGTGCGCAAGTTACAGGTGGTTTAATGTCAATGCAAACAACAGGTGGTTTGGTACCATTGCAAAGAACTGGTGGTATGATGCCGCAAACTACATTCGGTACAGCCCCTCCATTAGGTTCTGTCTTACCGGTACAAAGGACTGGTAATGGTCTAATGCCACTACAAACTACTGGTGGTGTTATGCCAAATACAACTTTCATTAACCCAGCTTTATCTGGTGGTGCCATGCCACAGACTAGTTTTATGAACCCTGCCTTAACTGGTGGTATGAATACAATGATTAACTCTGCACTAACTGGTGGTATGAACCCAATGGTAAATCCAGCTTTAACCGGTGGAATGAACCCAATGATAAATCCAGCTTTAACTGGTGGTATGAATCCAATGATGAATCCAGCTCTTACAGGTGGTGCTATACCACAAACTAGCTTTGGTAATCAAATGACTGGGGGTGCCATGCCTCAAACTGGTTTCGGTAACCAAATGACAGGAGGTGCTATGATGCCACAAACCTCTTTCGGTGCACCGGTCGTTCAACAAACCAATACTATGCCGATGCAAGTAACGGGTGGATTCCAGCCTCAATCACAATTTGGTATGACTTTACAAAGAACAGGAGGTGTAATGTCTATTAATAATGGTGTTAACAATATTACACAAGGACTACAAAATACAGCAATTTCTCAACCACAACAATTACAAACACAACCAACAGGTTTTGGATTTGGTAATGGACCTCAACAAACTCAACAAGGTAGACAAGCAAACATCTTTAATGCTTCTGCTGCTAATCCTTTTGGATTTTAATGTACCTTAATCATGATGTATACAATGTAACAAAAAAATCGCACTTTCTTTAAATAAAAATATTTATACTAATTAATGTGCAAATTCTAATAAATAAATAAAAGTAATGCTAAATCGAAATTTTCTATATGATAAGAACCATTTTTTGAAACGTTTTATGTTATTGTTGTTTTTGTCCTGAACTTTTTCAGAAACAGAATAAATAATAAATATATAATAATAAATAAGGAATACTAATTAAAGGCACTATCTGCGAAATGAGATATATCAAAATAACTGTTAATGTCAATAATTATATGCATTAAGTTGATAATATTTGAAGAATCAACCAGTTTGGGGTCATGAAAAGGAATTTGATTACCAGTCTTGATGAACAACATCGTAAGTAGTCAATGGCTTTGGCTTAACGAATTTTTGTTCTTTAATATCCATTGGGAATTTAACTAGCGAAGAACCACCTTCCCAGAAAGAATATTTGTCTCTTCTAACCTTTTCGTACTTAGAAATGAAATCTTCTAGTTGTAGAGTTAGACTGATATCGTCGAAACCATTCAATAGACAGTGCTTTCTGAATTCTTCAACTTCAAAGTGTGGTACTAATACATTACCTTTATCGTCAGAAATATTTTGGTTTGGTAAGTCGATCTTCAATTGGCCACCATTTCTAGCAATTGGGATTAATTTTTCATTAATGACGTCAGCATCGACTCTAATTGGTAATAGACCATTCTTGAAAGAATTATTGTAGAAAATATCACCGAAGGATGGGGCAATCATACATTTGATACCGAAATCCTTTAGAGCCCAAGGAGCATGTTCTCTTGAGGAACCACAACCGAAGTTATCACCAGTGACAACTAAGACTTCAGCATTTCTCCATGGTTCGACATTTAAAACAAAGTCAGTTTCTTGATCCTTACCATTTGCATCCTTTTGGAATCTCCATTCGTAGAATAAACCAACACTTAGACCAGTTCTCTTGATAGTCTTCAAGAATTGTTTTGGAATAATAGCATCAGTATCAACATTAGCTTTATCTAATGGGGCAGCAATACCAGTTAAAGTAGTGAATGGGTTCATACCACCAGCTGAAGCCTTGGTATCAGATTTAACTGGGGATGGGATGTCATCAACTTCATCTTCTTCGATATCGGTTGGAGCTTCAGTAGGTTGAACTGGCTCCTCGTGGTTGTAAGCAGCAGTTTTTAGGTCTTCATCTTCATCAGAAGATATTTCAACTTTAGCGGTTTCTGGTTTGTTAATTTTGAAAGTTCTAATATCAGTAATGTGACCAGTGATAGCTGCAGCGGCAGCCATGGCAGGAGACATTAGATGAGTTCTACCTTGATAACCTTGACGACCTTCGAAATTTCTGTTAGAAGTAGAAGCACAACGCTCCTTTGGAGATAAAATATCTGGATTCATACCTAGACACATGGAACAACCAGCTTCTCTCCATTCAAAACCTGCATCTAAGAAAATCTTGTCAAGACCTTCTTCTTCAGCTTGTCTCTTAACTAAACCAGAACCTGGAACGATCATAGCTCTCATAATACTTTGGGCTTTCTTATGACCTCTTACAACAGCAGCAGCGCTTCTTAAATCTTCGATACGAGCATTGGTACAAGAACCAATGAAAACCTTGTCAACTGGAATTTGAGTTAATGGGGTATTTGGTTCTAAACCCATATATTCTAGGGCTCTTGTCATACCTGACTTCTTAATTGGGTCATCGACTTTAGATGGATCTGGAACGCTACCAGAGATTGGTAGAGCATCTTGTGGAGAAGTACCCCAAGTAACAGTTGGAGCAATTTCAGTACCATCAATAACGATTTCAGAATCGAATTTAGCATCTTCGTCAGAATATAAGGATCTCCAGAAAGTTAAACCCTTTTCCCATTCGGCACCAGTTGGAACTAAAGGTCTACCTTTTAGATATTCAAAAGTTGTCTCATCTGGAGCAATCATACCAGCTCTGGCACCTGCTTCAATAGACATGTTACACATAGACATTCTCGCTTCCATGGATAAAGCTTCGATAGCTTCACCAGCAAATTCAATAACGGAACCAGTACCACCGGCGGTACCGAGTAAACCAATGATATGTAAGACCAAATCCTTTGAAGTGACACCTTCGTTCAAAGTACCGGTAACTTTAATTCTCATATTTTTACTCTTTGCTTGAATTAAAGTTTGAGTAGCTAAGACATGTTCGACTTCAGAAGTACCAATACCGAAAGCAAGACAACCGAATGCACCATGAGTAGAAGTATGAGAATCACCACAGACGACAGTAGTACCAGGTAAAGTGAAACCTTGTTCTGGACCAATGATATGAACAATACCTTGTCTATCTTCTTGCATGCCTAGATAAGGAACGTTGAAATCCTTAACATTATTTTCAAGGGTCTTAACTTGTAGACGAGAATCAGCTTGTTTAATGAATGTATCGACATTTTTGAAATTCTTTCTAGATTCAGTTGGAATATTGTGATCGACTGTAGCTAAAGTACAGTCAGTTCTTCTAACTTTTCTGCCGGCATTAGTTAAACCTTCGAAAGCTTGTGGTGAAGTAACTTCATGGATAATATGTCTATCAATGTATAATAGATAGGAACCGGCTTCATTCTTGTGAACAACGTGAGCGTCAAAGACCTTGTCATATAAGGTTCTTGGACCTGAGGATGGAGTATAAGACATTGCAATTAATGTTTCTGTATATTTGTTTTCTTGTTGTAAAATGATGTTGTTTGAAAATGTTACCCCTTAAAAAGTGTAGTAATCTTATATAATATTCTTCTTTTTTTCTGCTGGAAAGTAAAAAATATTGATTATCCTTTAAAAAAAAATTGTGTTGGGAAATGATTTACCTGAGCAGTTCTCAAATTATAAACAAATGTAACAGTGTTTGTATGGAAGAATCTTATTATATGAACTTACAAAGAAACGATCACGAATAAGAAAGATAAAGAATTGTTAAATGTTAAATGTGTCTAGCGTTCTTATATAATACTGAAAATATTTCATTTACAGGAAAGAAATTGGTCAGTGACTAAGTTTCGAGCTGGTTGAAATGGAACCACTTGCTGAGGTATCCTCTGAGTCAATCAATGGACAGTCGTTGCCCAAAACTGCAGTGTCTCTTTAATAGCGATAATAATAATTACTGATTATCTATTTTCATCCTGTCGCCGTTACCGTAACGTTTTTTATTATGGACCATTCATTACACTGCGCGCGTTGTCGCTGTCGTCGAAGCATTCAACGCAAAAAAGAATATTGACGGTTGCCGGTATCGGTGCGAGAGCGGAACCGGCGAGTGGAGGAGTAATTTGAGTGTGGGCGAGTGGATATTGTGCCGGTGCCGGTGAGTACTTGTCTATTTGGGTTACTGTTACAAAAGAGAATACATAAAATCATAAGATGATCTATTTAACAAATGCAATCGATAATACCGGTCAATGAGGTGTCTGCTTTTAGCCGCCGAGCTCTGGTATTACTCATATACCTTAATTGGTTCACTCTTTCTTCAATGATGATGAGTCTGAAACCTGCGTCCAACAACCAAGGTCATGAGTCCATCTATAAGAGCGGGCACCGTCCTGTTCTTGTATTGCCATCTCTACCATCAATGACTTCCCGTTATCATCTACGCTACAGTTCCGAACACATGAATTGACCCGCACCCTATGGCCCTGGATAGGTTTACCATTGAGTATAGGTAACACAGGAACGTTCTTGAATATACATTTCAGTAGTGTGATATCCCACACAAAGAACAATCCTCTCTCAGTAAATGCAATCAAATACTGATCATGATTGAACAATTTAATAATCTTATGACCTAATTGTATACCTGGTGATTTCAATTGTCCTGTTTGCTTAATTAAATATATTGTACCATTAACTGTAGATACACACCAACATTTGCAGAATGGTAAACCTATGACACATAATACTACCTCAGGAATGAACATTTCTATAGTTCTCTTACCATTTGAATAACCTAGTATTCTTGTTGGATTCTCTAATAATGCCTCTGTATCGAATTGAATAGATCTTTCAACACCATTATGTATTTCTAACGTATGAAAATTACCCATGGAACCACAGTCTTTTAATACAGTATCTGTATCCGGTAAAATACCTGAGCATTCCACGTATCTCGTCGAAGGTTCATCACTCCATACTTTGTCAGGTGTCATCTTAGAATTTAAGGTCATTATATAATCGTTACCTATCATTGTATCATCCTCATTCATATCATCGATATGTGAACCATCGGTATCTTGTGTTTCAAATCTATTATATGATCTTTCTCGTACACCCATTATTAATGTATGGATACCAAGTCTAGGTATTGACACAGATTGTGTACCTATCTTTTTCATCAGACCCTTCGGTATAGCTTCATTATTACCGTTTTTAATACTGGGTGAGGACAATGTTAGTAGTTTCGATGACGATCCAGGCCTTTTATCACTAGTTGATATTATAGATGCAGGTGTACTCGTTGTTGTCTTGGTAGTGGTGGCAGTAGTTGTACCTCCACTTGATATTAGTGTAGGTACCACTCTTTTCTTACCATTCTTAATCATAGTTGTATTCAATTTCCCATCTTTCTTCTTCTTTGGGATCAAAATATTAACGGAACCTTCCTTCTTGAACGTATCAAGGGCAAGTCTCTTTGGTTGAACATCCGTATTTATATTTTCTTTATTCTTACTTGGTGATGTTAACTGGGGCCCAGAGAACCTTGTGTCTAATTCCTGTATTCTCTTCTTCTTTAAAGATAATGCAGTAGC
Organism: Kazachstania sp. M6911; assembly: GCA_037040125.1. NCBI lineage: Eukaryota > Fungi > Ascomycota > Saccharomycetes > Saccharomycetales > Saccharomycetaceae > Kazachstania > Kazachstania sp. M6911. Next base: position 8,628 of record JAXQGP010000003.1, read on the forward strand.
TTCCAATTTCAATTGTTTAACAGATTCTGGGAAATCCATGGAATCCTTATCTGCACCATACCTATGTAAATGTTTAATGTTGTCCTCGATAGGTATAGCTTTACCTAATTCATTTTCTTCAAATATAATTACAGTCAATGAAGAATCCAGTGAGGAAACAAATAGCATATCCCCTGTAGCGTTCCATGCTAAATCAGTAATAGATTTATTAGCAATATCAAATGCAACAAAAATGGGTCTCATTTTACTTGTACTCCACACAGCTAGTGTCTTATCCTGCCCTGCTGTTGCAACTATACTTTCTACATTTTCCTCCAATACATCATTATCTCGTTTCTTTGTCTTGTTTCCATTAGTGTTTGTACTTTCATATAATCTAGGACTAAAACACGCTACTTCCGAAGGTGCATCATGACCGATTAACCCAATATTCGTATCCCAATTACCTCTATTGATAATGGCTACTGAACTAACTGGACCGTTTGTAGCATTAGGAGCCGCGATATGTTGACCATCTGGAGACCATGATAATCTTCTAAAATATGTAGTCAACGGTGATTCCTTAAACGGTTCATATACTATATGTTCGATGGTAAAGGATCCATCCCCTGTTTTATGATATCTAAATATCTTCAAAGTTCTGTCATCAGAAGCAGTAGCAAAATATTTATTTGCTGGATCAAATACAACACCTTTCACTTGTGATTGATGAACATCAAGTTTCTTCAATTTTTCAAATGTAGATCCATTCCATACCACAACAGATCTATCTAAACCGACTGATACTAATATACTTGAATCAGGAGACCAACATATATCTTGTATATCATTTTCATGAGCTACTAATCTTTTTCTAACGGTCCAATGTTCTTTATCAAATTCAGATCCAAATACCGGTTGTCCATTTTGTTCTTCATCCAATGACCAAATCAATAAAATCCTATCATCGGAACCACTAGCAAGATATTTCCCATCTGGTGAAAATTTTACACAAGTAACGGACCCAGTATGTCTATTCATACTTGCTAATGGTCTCTTTAACTCAGGGTCAATATCATTTAAACTTAATTTTGGATTTCGTTTCTTTAGTGCAATAACTTGCTTTATTGAATCAACTGACCATATGATGATCTTCCCATCAAGCCCACCGGTTGCAATACTTTTTCCATCGGGGCTTACGTCAACTGTATAAATTTCGTAATGTCGTGATTCTTCCTTATGCGTCAACCATGGGAATTTTAATACCTTCATTCGAATATATAATAATTATTAGTGGGTTAAATTTATCTACAGTATCTCGATTCAAGTTTCAGATCACAAATATGACGCTTCTAAAAACTTTCTCTTGATATAAACTTCGAGTTTTGGTGTTTTCGCGGAAAAAGCCTTTGTTTGTTTAGTTTAATTTTTTGGCCCTTTCAAAACTACTAAAGTTGTTCAACTTTTAAACGCAAATCAATACAAAATATTTAAAAAAAAATAAGCGACTGTTTCCTCTAATTGTATATGGGTATTGTATGTATTTAACTTAAAATATGTAGGTGTGATTATATTGTCTATTTATATCTCATTAAGTCACCAGTACTTCTAACTTCATTTTCCTTTCTTTTGAAAAGGCTATTTCTTCTCAAGTTACTTAATGTGCTGTATTCCAGAATGGTAGCAATCTTATTCAATTGATCTCTTCCTGGACCCATAAATTTTCCATTGTTGTTATTTTTCAAAAGTAAAATTACTAAGTAACGTAACCATAACAGATTTGTCCTTGGTTCAAAATTCTTCCATGTGGATTCACCATTGAAATATTGTCTCATTGTTTGATACATATCAAATGCATAGTCCTTTTTGTTTTGATAGAAAATTGGATGATCTAATCGTTTATAAAAGATTTGCGGATCGTTGGAGTTTGGGGTCTCTGCTCTACATGTCTCCATGTCACACAATGTTATGTTACCATTGCCGTCGACAAGGATGTGATCCAATGTCAAATTTCTATGTTCAAATCCGAATTTAGTCTCTGTAACATATAAGATAGTTGCACATTGCCAAAATATATTCAGACATTGTGACCAGCTATGCATTGTGGTGGTCTCCAACGGGGTACCGTGATCTTTGAAAAACAAGTATAATGTCAACTGTGGATCATCTTCTGTGTTAGTTATCTTATGGACGTATGATTGTAGTAAAATTGGTAAACCAGGAGTGCCGTTAGTTAGATTCAATATCATTAATTCATTTAGAGATATTGTCTTCTCTGAAGAATTTAACGAAAGTTTCTTACAGATTACAGTTTGGGTTGGATCTCTGGTTGAGATCATTCTCCATACTTTATCAGTCAGTTTCAAAGAATTCTCAACAGAAAGAACTTCCAATGAAGAATGTTCAGTTTGTTTCAGATCTGTATCTGTAAGAATATATTTTATTGTTGTCAAATTCAATATTTGGTTCAAAACCGTTTCATCAAATTGTTTTCTATTGATTGGAATGGATGCGTTAAGGGATAATAAAGATGTGGAATTTTTTAATTTAGCCCTTATCTTTTCACGAGACACTTCATCAGGGATAGGCAATGAAATTACATTATTTGATGAACTCGTCTTGTTTACACTATTACTTCCTGATCCCGACGAGATAAAACTTGATCCATCATCGTTAGCTGCATTTGACTTTCTTCTAGATTTAAATTTCTTTAAAGAGGAATATGAGGTCTTATGTTTTAAACTAATTGATAAACTCGATGATGATCTCTTGTTCTGTATAGATTTTCTACGTTCAGTAGAATTATTTACTGTTGTACCACTATTGTTACCATTATTAATTGATGATGAATCACTAAAAAAGCTCATATGGAAATCAGTAAATGAAGTTCTATTACGTATAGAATTGCTACTTGGGCCCAAAGTATTGTTACCAATAGTAGATGAATTACTTGAGATTGAGATTGCGGAACTATGTCTATTGCGTTCATTATTATTTTTATTAATGTTTAAAGATTGGGTAGAGATGGATTTTGTTATTTCACCTGTAGCCTTTTTCCAAAATTTCCATTTTTCAGAATTTTGATTTGTTAAATTATTTTTGTTGACATTATTGTTAAGTTGGGTATTATTATGATTAGAATATATTGATGATGATTGAATAGAATGTCTATTACTGTTTGTAGATTGCATAGAACAACGATTTCTTAATTGTACATTCTGCTGTAGTTTTGATGAGGTTGTTTGGGCATTTAAAGGTTTTAAAGGTACTCTAAAATGGGAAATTGTATTAGTTGTTGATGGTTTCTGCATAGTAGAGGTTATAACTGCATTCTGTTTCGTTATATTTTTATTCCTCTGTGGTATGATTTGAATATTTTCCTTATTATGTTCAATTGGATTTATTACCTCTTTGTCACTTATGGAGATTTTATTAAATAATTGTCTTAATGAAGCACCTGTAGAAGATCTCTTAATAGAAGATGATCTTGAATCTTTATGACTGGAACCGTTATCTCTTTCAAAATGCTCATGACCACTCTTGCCAGATAACATGGATGATGAGGAAGTAGAAACAACTCTCTTGGTGGTGTTACTTATATTTTCTTTTGATGTACCTTCGATATTGAACGAGGATAACATTGACCAACGCTTCTTAGAAGATGAACCATGTGAATGATTTGAAATTAGGGACCATCTTTTTTTTGGTTCAGCATTAGGATTAGTTGATTTCCTTTCATAACTTTTCCTTGTATGTGTAGATGTAGAAGAGATTTTTCTTTGATGTGTATTTGCTGATCCGTCGATATGTACCTGTGGAACCACAGCAGTAGTTGCTGGCTTTGTTATATGTTTAACTTGATTAAAACTGGAATTGTATGATACGGTATCATCCATATCATCATCTGAGGACGATACCACGAGTGCAATAAATTTATGATCATCCACTGCATACTCATCGAATGAGTTGTCCATCTCCGTAGCCATATTTGAATCTTGTGTGAAACAGAATTAATGTTACTCTCCTTATCTTGATCTGTTGTATTGACCCCCAGAGGAACTTAAAAAGAATTGAAGTTATATAAGCTGCTACCGTTATATATATGAAGATTACAACTCCTTACAAAATAAAATATTCGATAGTGATCAACTGATGTCTGAATTCTATGCATCTGAAACCATTGTACGCAATAACATTATAGTATCAAGAAAGTCAAGAATCTCCCTTGTCCATTATTCCCTTCTTGGTAAAATTGATAGCAAAGTTACTATCAGTTTCCCACCATAACCACTTCCTTCACACAAAGAGGAAGAAGCAGAGAAAAGCTGCAATGATTCCCTTCCTAAAGCAATAATAATAAAAATAATTTTCCATTTTTTCTTTTGGGTGTTTGTGTTTACGTATTACCCTTTTGGGTTAATTATTTCTTCGAACGAAATTGGGATCTGTTTCGTCAGAAATGATATATTAATGGTAGTTGTGTACGCTTAGTGGAAATTTCCGAGATTTTGACCTGAAATTGATTCTCGTTTGTCTTACATTGCCATTCAATAACAATAACGTCATTTCAACATAACATTTTACATTTGGAAACAGTGTGTTTCCGGACGAGATGATGGTTTTTAAGAGGTTAATGTGATATTTATGGAAGGCAAAGAAGTAAAACATTATCCAATGAGCGAAATAGCAAGTAATAACGTAACAAGCAGTGATGATGACGATGATTTTGGTAATTTTTCCGATGCATCATTTGAATCGGAAGATAATGTTAATCAATCCTCACAAGGAATGATTGATGATGCATTAAAGGAAATATTTGGTGAAGAACATACAATTCGCAAAGATATTAATAACGCTGAGGTTGAATTAATTGATCTGCTGGCAGATGAAAGACCCAATGTTATTTATCACGAATTGATAGATAGTGATAATCGTGATATACCTGCATTTATGTGGAATCAATCAAATTTGAGAGCTACTTTATTACATATTTTGAGACTTAAGGATCCATTGATTGAAGGCAATAAAAATAAAATGAGACTCCCGATTGAACCTATTACATTAAATGACTCGTTATTTAAGAAGATTATGAATTTGGTACAGGATAACAATATTCCTGTTAAAGATAGTGCATTATTGTTAAAAGAACAATTTAATATAAATTATTTACCACCATTAACACAACCTTCTTTGGCAGAGGATTACAACCATGAATTAAAGAATAGAATACCGACACTTGTAAAAGTACTGGACAATGATGTTGAGAAATCCTCAGAAAATTATCATGATATGTTATGTAATGCAATAGATTTATTAATTGTTGAATTAAGATCATTACATGAGAAACAATTACAGTTAGAAACTGATAAACAAACATATGAACGTGTCATTACTAATTTATCCGGGCATACTCAACGTCTTCAAAGAGATGAAATTGCTATGTTTAACAGAAAGAAGAGTCAATATAAGAAATGGCATAGATTCTCATGGGGTGGTAAATAAGATATAAGTTATATATATAACAATGCGCGGATAGAGTTATACGTTTTTTTAATGATGGTTATTATTATTATTATTATTATTTACAGTGTTTTTAATGAATTAAATAATATTTAATGTGTCGTGATTTATATAGAGGTATGATATAGTTTACTGTTTCTTATATTCATGATACCATATCTTTCTTGGAGGGAAATCTGTTGGTACTCTTAATTCCATTGGGAAGACCTTACCAGACTCGTCAATATTTGCATTTTTATATAATTTTGGTGAGACTTGTTGTAGAACATCCATTGCTTCATCAATTTTGTTATATTGTAATTTTAGGGATTCTTGACGTTCTTGTTTTAATATATCTTGATAAGTGTTCCAAGCAGTTTGAATAGTTTGATGTTTGATTAAATCTTCTTTCGACAGTTTTAACATTTTAGGTTGTTTCTTACGTGCTGATAGGACACTTAATTGAGTTATGATTCTTTGTGTTTGTGGTGTGATACCCGAACTATTCTTTGATTTAGTTCTCTTGTATCTAACTTGGTTTAATGGTTTAATGAAATTAACCACATTCCTCTCGCTACTTCTGACACTAACAGATAACATTTCTGTACTAAATTCCTTATGTGTTAGTATCCTAGCAGAATATTTACAGCTTACTGATCTCTTATACAAGTGACTTCCCTTTTACAAAGACACGTTTGTCCCTTGAATAACTCTTTTGTACAATCATTTCGTGAAACTAATCCAGTGGTATCCACTTACGGAGATAGAGAAAACGAGAGACGAGCCCTTTGTTAGCTCAAAAAATACCAAAGAATCAAAATATTATATAATCACGTGATTATCATGTGACCGTATGTTCTTAACTCCGTGGAGTTTACGCCACCTAATAAAAAGAAAAGATCACAATAACAACAGAAAGAAAAAAATGATTTGTCAGACCATTTCTTAGCACAACAGGAGCGATGTGTCATCAATGAGAAAGAGAAAATTTTTCACAAACGGGAGCAATTTAATTTTAGAAGGCAGAGTATGAACAAACCGCGGAAATGATGATCGGACACCCAACTAATGTTTCTATGAACAGCACTAAGAGAGAGAGACCCGTTGATCAATTTCATGTTGCCTCCGTTAAAGGCTCATCTATTGAACTTTGTAAACTACCGTTATTTTTGATCCCGATTGTTAGTTGGGTGTCTCTAGGTCCGGTATGAGTAATACTTCTTATTAACGCGTATTCCATTTTGTGCGCCTACATTTACATTAACGAAGTTAAAATGAATTATTAGTGCCCAAGTCAATGACACATTCGTAACTGAGGTGCCATATTTTAGTTAAATAATCAAATTCTTGAACATTCTCTTTATCTATGGAGTTTCAGATACATATATAAGGGTACAACTATACTCGTATCCTTAAAAGTAGATCATCTTTCTTATTTCTTTTGTTAACTTAGAATTTAGATATAACTAACTAACAAAGCATCTTTTTCAATAATACGTCATTTTTCACATTATTGAAATATATACAATAACTGTACTACGTTAACCCTTTTTGTGTTTTTTTTACTAAAGAGTGCCCTAATCATCAGACAGTTCCTTTAGAAATATTATCATATATATTTCAATCACCTCAATTTAAATTAAGTTTCTATTTTTTACAGTCTCTGTTACATTCTAAGTTTTATATTATTTTCTATTTCCCTTTACAACATGACAGCTTATTTGATCCATATGGCAGAAGAAGAACATTTAAAGGTCCTTCCCAGTGACCCACCTTCATATGAAGAAACTACGAAAAAAGATGAAATAATGTATACACAAAATTATAAACATTTCAAAGGTTATCATGAAGCAATTGAATTTATTACAGCTCGTCTACAAACTAAATCAAGGCGGTTAGAAATTGAATCAAGAAATGAACAATGCCATAACAATTCGTCAAATTAATCTATTCTTTCTATTCATGCCACATCACAAAATATATTCATTTAATTACTAATACACACAGACTACAATAAACAATCACGACATTTCATATAATTCATTTTTAACTTTTTTTAGACCTTTTTTTTCTTTTTCTATATATTAATATATAATATTATAATCACAATAATAATACTAATAATAATTTTTTAAGAAATAGGCATGCGACTGACTATTGGTCATACTCTTTCTTCAGAAATTACACAACCTAACCCCATAAATGCTTCTGTTAATACACGTTCATAGACAAAATCTGTACGGAAACCAGATGCAATATAATCTTTTCTTTTCTCTAATTCTTGTACTAGTGGATCATTATATTTAGTTTCATCAACTTCGAACCGTTGATTAAGGTCACGATCACCATTAAACGGTGTATATGGTATTGTACTTTTTGTATTGTTATTATTTTGTCCTATATTATTAGCTGCAAAATATGGATTATTCTTTAATACACGATTTAATTCTTCTAATTTTCTTCTTGCTGATGATTTCTTTAATTTAACTGTATTTTTAACACCTTCAATCACATCGCTAGTATCACCACCTGATGAAGTCATTAGTCTATTGACAATTTCTTTTTTAGCCCATTCTTTATTGAAACGATCTTCTTCTTCAATTTGTTTCTCTAATAATTTCTTCTTTAGTTTCATATCCTTTTCAAATTGCTGTGATTGACTGAAATTTTCAATATCTTTCTTATTACGTTCGATGTTATTAAGAATTAATTGTTTATTTAATTCTTCATAGGTCCTCAATTTTTCTTCAGTTTGTTCGATGTCTACCCCATGATCTAAATTATAAACTATATCCTCAATATCTTCTAAATATTTATTATAATCTTGTAAACTCCCATTAAAATCATCAATCGTTTTGTTAAATACATTAAATACACGTTTCCTGATATCAACTTCTTTCTCAACACCAACATCATCAAACACTTGGGTCTTAAATTTATTCTTTCTTAAAATTTTATCACATCCTTTATATGGACATTGTGCAGGACCTAAACTAAAGATTCTGTCAACACAATTCTCACATATCTTATGATAACATTCTGGATTAACTAAAAATTTTAAATCTGGTGATAAATATCTATCCGTCTTACAGATCGGACACATATCCTTATTGTCATCATACTCATCAAGTCCGCCAGATATTGTTTGCGCATTCATTATATTTTATTGTATAAAGCAAAATTTGTTATTTAGTTATCAGTGCTTGTCTATTATGATTATGTAATATCAAAATCCTTAGATCTCTTTTATAATTTATGATTTATTTCAGTGCTCCCTGTGTGAAAAATTCCATCCGCACTGTGAGAGAACCCTAAGTTTGGTCTTTTTTTGCTAACACGGCCATCGTTACTCTTCACAACACACTTCAAGATATAACACTGTTACAAGAAAAAGGTTCAATGTGTTAAGATAATCTCGAGGTGAGAAGGTATCGTAGCATATTATTGAATTATTCGATGGGAGGATGAGAATAAATGAATACATCCAATAAAAGAAAATGGTTAAACGATAACGATTGTTCATTCGATATAAGAAATAATAAATTTTTAAAATTAGTAATCCCTACCACCTTTATTGGTCTGTTAATTTATGGAAGTTGGGCATTTATTCATAAATTATGTATATCACAAATATATCACAAATCAGATAAGAAGGCAGCTGGAATTGCATTGATTGTAGCATACAGTTATTTACTACTATTGATAATTATCATATGGTTTCAAATTTTATATGTTGGACCCGGTATACAGCCCCATATACCTGTTTTTGAAATATATCAGAACAGCAATGACAATTCTGATAAAAATGAATGTATTAATCCTCCAGATATTTATCAATGTAATATTAATGGATACCCTATCTGGTGTCCATATTGCCAATCAGTCAAGACATTTAGATCACATCATTCGAGATCCACAGGATATTGTGTTCCAAAATTTGATCATTATTGTTCCTGGTTAGGTACTGTGATCGGCCAAGATAATTATAAATTATTTCTAAACTTTTTAATTTATTCTACTGTTACTTTTGGTATTAATTGGGTTACTACAATAATTTGTTATTTAAAATATTTTAACCAGAGGGATCATGATGGAAATTTAGTTGCTATTGTAGTTATAAGTGGTTTGGGCTTTTTTTTCACACTGGGATTGCTGGGATCACATATTTATTATATTATGTCCGGTAATTTAAGATCCATAGATGTAATAAGTATGAAAACGAAGAAAATGAGAGATATGATTGTATTTATTTGCGTATGGGATAGTGAATTGAAACAAAGATTTGTAATTGAAATTACAAAAGAACAGTTTTCTCAATTTTGGGATACAGGATCAATGATAAGCAACCTTAAGGATGTGTTTGGACCTCATATATTGTTGTGGTTCATACCGTTGAACTTTCATTTCTCTAAACATATTGAAAAAAAGGATAATGAATTAAACGATAGATTGGGCAATTACAATGTTAAAATTAGTGATAAAATTATTAATATTATGAAGCAAAAGTTACGAACAGGGAATTATATTTGTACTGTGGATGCAGCAGGCGATAAGTATCGATGAATGTGCTCTATATATCTTATACATCTCAATATAATAGAACCAAGAACAATTTGTAATTTGTAATTTTTTACGAATGTTTACTTGAACAATATAAGTTAGACATTCTCAAGTAATCACCAAACTGATAAATTTATAATATATTATAATATTTTGAAAATTCTTGAAATTCCTTATTTATTAACTAAATGTTAATAACAAATCAGCCCTACTTTCGTGAATACGATATGAATACTAATACTATACATTGCATAGTCGTTTATCAAAGTTGTAAAGTAATGATAATTTTATTATATTTATAACTAGAGATTTGTATATGCAAAATAGTAGCACTTCCACCGTATTATCTCATATCGAAACTTCATATTAGTCCACAATCCCTCACTTCCTACCACACAAGTTGCATTAGGGTTGTCCTGCTTCCAAGGCCGACGACGCTCTGCGAACAGAAGCAGAAACGGAACACAAAAAATCAACAGAACGAAAACAAAAACAAACAAATGACAACGGAACGAAAAGGGAAATTAAGTTTGTCAATCATAAACAAAGACAATGCCTCCATTACATAAACAGAAAGGGATAAAATATTAATTAAATTGAAACGTCGCTGCAAAATACAATTTACAATACGTTTTAACAAGTAAAAAAGTTTAATTAAACATATTACAAGGTTTCAATAGTATTATTTTGCTAGGTAGAACAGCTATACCAATTATCTGCTTCATTAAATTGAGAAAAAACTAATTCTAAAATGAACTATTTAGAGCCTAATTTCAATCCACAGGACTCCAAGGTCTCTGAGTTAAGAAGGATCCTTGCTGAAAACAATGTCGGTTATCCTTCAAAGGCTAAGAAAGCTATTTTAATTAAACTATTTGAAAATTCTGTTAAACCAAAGATTGGTGAACTAAGAAAGAACCAAAATGTTCGTCCAAGTTCTGATGGTATCGAAAAAGTCAGAAGTAAGAACGGTAATATTTCTAAGACAAAATCTCCAAAGAAGAAGAAGAGAAGTAGGGAAGAAGAAAAAGATGATAATGAAACCATTTCAATCGATATTGTTGATGTTGATGGTGATATCAAGATGGAACTTTCACCAAGAAAATCTCCATCAAAATCCAAAAAATCGAATACTTCAAGCGATGATGGCTCGAAGAAAAAAAAAAGAAGAAAAAACCATAAAAAAGAAAATGAAAACCATAAACATATCGAAAATAATACCCCAAAAAGCCCAGAAAAGTTATTGGTAATTGAAAAGTTTGAAAATGATTCAAGCTCATCAGAATCTTTAAATACCTCTTTTAATAAGTTACCAAAGGGTGAAAAGAAAGAAATTTTTATTCCTGAAGAAGAAACAAAACCAATTTTGACATCTCGTAGAACAATTGCTCCAGAAGTTTCAAAACTAATTGTTTCCGAAGATTTTAAAGCTAGATTAGGAGAAGCAATGGATGCCCAGGAATCACAAAACATCCCAGTTGAGAGTAAATCCGATGAAGAACGAATTTCAGTCGATGTCAAAGTTGAAGATGGTACTGAAGAGCCTATCAATACTGAAGAAGTTCAAGAAGAAAAGGTAAAAACTGAAGAAAAAGAAATCCAACAGGAAAAAATTGAGCCTGAAGAAAAAGAAGTTAAAAAGGAAACTACAAAGAAGAGTACTAAGAAGTGCCTAAAAGCTGCTCTAAAATTTGTATCTAAAGGTTTATATTTCTCCGCTGTGGCAACCGCAGTTTTATTATCTGTATGGGGTCGTGAACAGAAAATTCAAGTTGGTTTCTGTGGTAAAGAGTTACCATTGAAATCAGTTGCTGGTAGATTTCAAGATCTAAAGGCGTTAAAATTGGTTGACCAATATCTAGAAAAGACCTTTAAACCAGATTGTATACCTTGTCCAGACAATGCAGTTTGTTCAACTGAATTAAAGATGACCTGTAAGGACGGTTTCAACTACGCTGAATCACCATTTTCTTTGGGCGGTCTCGTTCCCATTCCAGGTGAATGTATCCTAGATGACTCCGAAGAAAAAGCATTCAATCAAATAATTGATTACACTATGACATATTTGAGAAATAAAAATACTGCTGTCGATTGTGGTAATGGTAAGGATAGTGTTTTAAGCGGTGTCTCAAGGGAAGAATTGGCTGAAGATGTATTAGATGATATCTTTGAAGAATTCAACCTATCTAAAAAAGTAGTCAATGAATTATGGTCTAAAGCAATTGAAAAAGTTAAACAATTCCCAGAAATTGAAAACTTTCATGTCAAAGAAGACGATTCAAAAGATACTGATGATGTTGCTCCAACGGAAGTAGAATTTTTCCGTTCTAGTTCTAGAAAAGGTTTATCTTTAGAATGTTTTCTGCAGACAGATGCTAAGAACTTCTATTTCGATAACATACGCTCTATCTGGGGTAGTGCTGCCGCTTTGGTAATGTCATTTGTTACAAAAAGATCTTGGGAAAATAAAGCTAGAGAACAAGCTGAAATTGATAACTACGTCAAAAAAGCTGCCGAAATCTTGAAGAAGGCTACAGAAACTAACCAAGAAATACCATTTCTACACACTCTACAACTAAAAGAAGAACTTCTATCAGATATCACAGATCTGAATGAGAAAAACTTGTTATGGGATAGTTTAATTAAAAAATTAGAGGAAGATAATACCCGCATTTCATCTCACCAAGCTGAAATCCAAGGTGAGATTATAAAGTGTTGGACTTGGATTGGGGATCTTGACCAGGAATAAATACTACAGAATAATTAGTAATACAAGAAACAATTCCGCGAAAAACATTATTGTAAAAAAATTTTATGAACTTTTGTACTAATAAGTTAGTAATTGTATAATAAGTAATTTTATATCTGACATCTGTCAAGAAAACCTAATCGTTAGCGTAGTTTCGTTTATGAAATTGACAATTATTTTAATTTGTCAGTAACTGTTAGAGTCACAAATATTAACACCCGAATCAATAGTAAATAGAATTAGGTGTTTTATAAGGAAATACAGTTTCTGTAATGAGTTACTTGGATCGGCCCAAATGTTGGAAAACAAGTCAGTCATTATTCTATCTGTGTGATAGGGTTTTTCTTCCAGGAGTAGTAGTAAAATCTTATCGCTCTCTTAAAATACCTATCTTAATGTTTAAAACAATGTATCTAAACATTCTTGTATGAATACTTTAAATTACGGATATCGCTGACAGAAAATAGTTAATTCTATATTTCTCATGAAATTAGAACCAAGAATCGCAACAAGATGACAGTAGAACCGAATAGAAAAGATATATGAAGCGATATTTAGCAGATTATCTACTACAAATCGTTTGGAACAGTTACAATATTTGTGCTGCTTCGCCCCTACAACATTATTACCAGCTGAACAACAGAGGCAATGACGTAATTACCGTAAATGGTAATTACATGCTTTTTTGTTTTGAATCTGAACCTCATCGGGCAGTAACTTTTTATTTACCAGCAGCTAAAAGTAATGAAAATCTTGTAACAAAGGAATAAGAACCTCAAAACTATCACCACTAAAGCTAACCTAAAAGAGCAGGTATTTCATTTATTAAGATCTTGTGAATAAACCCATAATTGTAAAGTAACTCCCGATATATTCTGTAATAGCTCCAATAAGATCTCAAATTATTAAGCTACAATCGGTAAGGAATCGATGATGTATAACAATGGTATATTTTAATACCGTTAAGTATTATCATAAGTAGTTCATTTTCTTATGGACCATTGATACTATGTAGACCGCTAAGACAACATGCTGAAATTGACATTTGTAAAACTACTTACATTTAGTTTGTTCTTTTCAAATATAGTTGCAGCTGCTGATACAACTTACTCTATTACATCTATGTTCACATCAACATATTGTAGAAGCTGTGTCACTCATACTTCTAGTTTAGATACTGCGCAATCGTCCTCTACAAGAACAATATTAATATCAGAGAATGAACCCTCTCCAGCAACTGTAATATCATTTATCACTGTCCATGATACAGAAACAACAACGGAAACTGAAACAGTTACAGTATCTGTACCTAAATCTACAACGGCTACCTTAATCCTATTCGAAACAACTACAGTTACAGAAACTTCAACAGATGTTATAACTTCTACTGAGGTCGAGAGCAATACTACTTTAGAAGAAATTGTTAGCACTAATATCGATATTGAAACTGAAATGGCAACAGATTAAGTTTGCATAACAAATACTCAGATTCTTACAGAAAAGTTTGATAATACAATCACTGCTACGAATCATGTCATGTATCGTGATACAATAACTAATACCATTGAAATGACCCACATTCAGACCAATTTAGTTGTCGAAACTAATACTGTTACATCTATTGTGATAGAAACGGAAGAGAAATTGCTAACTTCAACATCAACTATTGCAGTAACAAATACCGCAAGATTATTAGAGAAACGTACTTCAGTAGTTGAGATAACGAATACAGTATTTACCATAGTACCATTTACAAGCCCCGTAGTAATTGAAATATCAACTACTCAAACTGAAGTGAATACGTCCGATTTTACAACCACCGATATAATTTTTTACAGTTCCAATATTCTAACAACTTTAACGAATAATGTAGTAAATACATTGACAACTCACACAACAGAATATGAGACAATGGTTCTAAGTACAACTGAGACGTTCGAAGTGACATCTACAATAACTTCCACTGTGACAGAAGACACAACAAAGACATACCTGACAACTCAAAGGGAAACTGAGACTGTCACGTCAGAATATTTAACTACAAATGTAGTAAGTCATACCAGTGATATAATGAAAGTGGAAACGTCTACTGTAATTCTCTCAACTATTGTTATGAGTACTGCTGTAGCGTCAACTGTAGCTACATCAACTTCTGTACTAATTACCACCAGTACTTCCATTACTGATAAGACCAGTATTATTGCTGAAACAGAATCATATACAACTGTTATTCCAGTCACAAGTACTACAATATTTACCACAAAATTGACTGATAACTCATTAATGTTACAAAATTCAATAGCAACGATTCTGACAACCAAGGACATAACACATATCGTGTTTACAGAGTCCACGATTTTAACCACAGTTCCTATAACATCTACTAGAATCTCTACTAAGGATGAAACGGTTGAGTATATACACAGTACCACATATGTTATCTCACCCACTGATGTTATTACCCCACATCAGACATTGGTTGTAACAGACACTACCACATATCAAACAAATGTTCCAATTACAACAACATTAACCTCAGTTGTTACCTCGACTAATATACATCAATGCATCATTCATTCTACCATCATCGTTCCTATGACAACTGAAGTTACGAGTACCCATGTGAAAGAGATAACTTCTACATATGTAGTTTCAACAATTATTACCGGTAGAACACAACTTATTTCTACGGTACTAGAAACATTAAAGACACCTGAAATCTCGAAAACTACAAAGACTTTAAAGACCATAGAAACTCAAACATCTTACACTACATCCGTAATTACAGTCAAAAAAGTGGTTGAAAGGAGTGTTCTAACAAATACCACTTCAATTATTTTACAAACGATTGTAAATGATGAAATGAAAACGGAAACTATATCTGCTACAAGTCTAGTAACTAAGGAGGTAACTGTTACCACTAAGATACCAGAAACCTTAACAACAATCGTACCAGTAACTACTTCTTTCACAAAGACACACTGCTTAACAAATATCCAAAATAGTACAAACATAGTTATTTTGACAAATTACTTTAATGAAACTAATGAACTTTTAGTCACAGAGACTCAGGTGAAGAATATGCCTGTTACGATTAACATAATCTCCACAGTAATAACGACAGATAAAACAGATAAAATTATTACATCTACGGTAACATCATTTTCGGTCGGTACTAAAATAATAACTCAAAGAGGAGTAGTCAATTATACCGTTGTTGTACCACGAACTTATGAAAAAACTGTTACACAATCTTCAAGTGGCAGTTTCCCAACAATCAGCTCATCAATAGGGTTTAGCAATGTCACGACAATATTATCAACATTAACAAAAAAACAGGAGATAGTTTCGAATAGGGGAACGACAAATTCAAACAGAGAAGATATTATTGGCACAACCACAGAGACAAACATATATCTATCCTCAGGAAAAATCCAATCAAGCTTCACAACTAACTCTCTAATTAACACACTATCACCAATCTCGACTACTGTAGGAGATACAGTTTCAAACAATATAATAAACAGATCATCTCAGGTAACCTTCCCATTCACATCATTCATCATTATTGGAAATCCTGCATCAGTTATAATCAAATCAGATAGTACTTTAGATACTACAGTTCCGGAATATGTCTCTCAACAATATCATGGTACCGTTTTGGTAAGTTCGACGAGGACGGTGAACACACAAGTATCCTTACCATCAGCTACATTTATTTCCAATACCCATTCATCGGGATCAATTTCAACTGCTAAAAGTATTGTTTCTTCTTTAACCTATCCAACAACCTCTCATGAAATTATAACACAAACTGGCTCTTCAAATAAGTTCACTATTACTAGATTCAGTGCATTCATTTTCTCAATCTCTTCCGCCTTGATTTTACTATAGGTTCAGTTTTATAATATTAAATACCCCTTTTAATGACATAAATGGCACACAGTATACATGTCATGTAAATTTTAATTTTTTAACTTTTTCATTTTTCATTTTTCATTTTTCATTTTTCATTTTTTTAATTGTTTTTATATTTTTTTTATATTTTTTTTATATATACTCGAATATTTAAATTTTATTTATATTTGAATCATTAAAGATCATAATTATTCTAATTCATCTAAAATCTTCTTAATATCCCAAATTCTATTGGCCATAACGTCTACATCACCATTAACTTTTCTAATATACTCATTAGATAACTCTACGCCAATACTATGTTTTATGACCCTTTGTAAAGATTTAATATTAAAATATTTGTTACCATTTTCATAATCAAAGAATTTTTCATTTTTAATTACTTGTGCTGTGTTCAAAAATTCCAATAGCGATTCCTTAAGTTTCGATTCACTTGTAGTATCTAATTTTGGTAATCTTAATTGGAATGGAGTAGAAATCATTAGTACCTTATGGGTGTCCTTGGAATGATACCTAAATTCATAAATGCCAACTTCATAATATAGCAAAGATGCATCAAAGACAATTTTACCCTTAACGAAATCATCAGTACGTTCTAATACATGATTTCTCGTATGTACCCAGTGACCAAACGAAGGAACTCTAGTGAATTCACGATTATTTCTTGTGCTCATGACACTGTACAAACCGATCCAATCATTTTCATCATATAAATCAGTAGGCAATTTCCAGATAATTTCAACTGGTTGTGGTATGATCGAGCAGGCCTCTTCTTCATTTGCAAAATTTAATTCAAACTCACAATTTGGTGTTAATCTAGACGTGACATTTTTAATTGCATTTTCAATAACATTTTCCCAATCTTTAGTATTACTTTTCAATTTAGTTAAATCAGTATTTGATTTAGTGACTACATGTGGATAATGTGCATCACTTTCGTTATTATTTAATAGTGATCTCATAATAATATGCTCAATGTTATCGACAATTTCAGAGACACGTTTTAAAGGTTTTAGAGATAATAAAGTCTTACCAACTCCACTAATTCTTTGTTCATTACCGTATAATTTCTCCATATGGGGAGTCTCGATATATTTAACCAGCATAAAATTTAATAGGGTCCATAATGATGCCAGAATCATGTTGAATTTATTGAAATCCGTCATCAAAACAGTACCCCATACACCTGCGACACCTAGAATAGCTTCTGGATTATTCAAATATCTATAGATACCTTCTGAAGTTAATTTTCTAGTTGTAATGTAGTTAGTTAAGAAGAAATCACCGTAAAACCAACCAAAATCTGAAATTGCGTCTCTAATTTCTGAATCACACCAAACTTGCAATGAACATAATAACAAACCAAAAATGAATTGTGTCATTGTATCCTCTTTGAATGGAATTGTTCTTACATTATTAACTGTTTGTAACATTAGTAGAGTATATGATAAGACTAATGAATAATTGTAGATAAATTGCCATTGTTGGAAAGAATATAGTTGTGTATACCCATTTTTCATAAATAATTTAGTAAACCATTTATCTCTTGATTGCTTATATAGGATTCGACTAACAACTGTCCAAGAGACCAATTTTGTTGCAAACGTCAATGAAAATAAAATAGTTTGAGATGGAGAATATGTGATGTACCATGAGACTAAACTTAGAACTGTACCCATTGTGAAATAATCTGATGCTCTTAGTTTATTAAAATTTGTCATCCATAAACCATTATTAATTAATGGTCTTGAATAATCGTAATTTTCTTTGCTTATCAAATCGTCAATATTTGCGGCTGTTGTGTCGTGGGAATCATTAGCTTGACCATAAGTTCTATCAATATGGGGAGTTTCCACATACTTTAAAAATAAAAATTGTAAGAAATGACCTAAGATAGAGACCAATAATACCTGATAATCACCAGTAATTAATGATAGACCATAGTAACCTAAATAACCAATTGAATACATTGGATGTGGAGAAATATTGAATACACCATCAAATACCAATTTTGAATTTGTTTGTAAAAAGAAGAAATCACCCCAATACCATGCAAAATCCTTTACAACTCTATGAGCATCTAGTTTAACCCATACATTAAAGATAATAAGAACCATACCTAGAAGCGATTGCCAATTTAACAAATATAATAGCGATGAACTATTTTGAGAGTTAGATGTATTAGGTAGTGATAAGAATACAAAAATGATATAAGTATCAAAATCTTGCATCAGAATCAAGTCAACAAATTGACGAAATAATAGCCAGGTAGTCAATTCTTGTGGATAATCGTAAATTTGATTCTTATTAGGTAATTTAGCCCCAACTTCAAATTGCAAAAATTTAGCTAACAGGCTATTATTTTTCTTATTGAAGATTTGATTACGTTTAAACCAATTTGTTAATGATTCATAATGTGACTGATAATGTAAAATTATACCAATACCACCATTATAGCATAATCTCCAAAAGATATATTGTCCGATATACAATTTTCTAGTGAATGATTTGCCAAACCATTGAACACAATAATAAGCAGCAACAAAATTTAATAGCAATGAAATAGTTATACATAACTCCAAGAATGATTTTTTAATAGTTGGATCAAATAATGATCTAACCATATCATGAGTTTCTGGAGTAATGAATGAGATCCCTGAGGATCTTGTCTTAGCGACTGTAGACATATCGATATCGGATAAATCTTCCGATGACAGCGTATTATCTGTTACAATGACAGACATAATTTGTGTTGAAACAAAAGTGAATTTTTTTCGAGAAATATGTCAGTTTCTTTAAAAAAACAAAAAAGGAACTTATATCTACTTTATATAGCCAATAGACGTGATATCGGCAATTCCCTTAATTCTCGGAAAATACAATAGTATATTAAGTTGTTCCGTAGAAATCTGTTGAAAAAGTCCGCGAGCAATACTTAACAAAAAGTGTTGATATAGATAACTGCGTATCTATTTAGTAGTTGTCTTGATGTGGCAATTCTAACCGATGACAGTTTATAATTCACATATTCTGGAATGTGAAAAATAATAACACCAAGTAACCAGAACGAAAAGAATTGGTTCGACAAGGGAAATTTTACTTCTTTTATATAATAATATTTCGCATGTATTTTATCGATTAATTTACTGAAAGACAACTTACACCAACTGTATTAGTGATAGTTAAACAAAAAATTGTTACTAATAGCATATATAATACACAAACGGCACAACTTAGGGAATATTATACAGGGGAAATATTCAGTATAGTTTATCATGTAAGATTTAATAAATGCGGCGCAAACGTTTGTTTCCCAGTATTGCTCACTTGATCAGTAATAATATTGTAAGTAACACGGCAATTACAAATAAAATATATAATTGAGGAAAAATAGTCATAATTGAACAGTTGTTTGAAATGACGAATTATTAAGAAACCGAGACGAGGCATTTTTCACACAGTGATCTCTGCACAAGAGGTGCCGTTTTTGCCCTCTCGGGAGGGGGCACCTTACGGCAAAAAGGGACAAAAACTAGAAGTGAGGTTCTCTGTGTGTGTATTTGTAAGATAATTTTTGGGATGAGTCCGCGACGGAAGTTGGAAATTTCTTTGGGGTTCTTTCCGCTCTCCAAAGTTCCGTGTACTGGATCTAGTATTCATTTTAGCAATGTGTCGTATATATCATGTTAAATAAGATCGAGTCATATTCATCTTTTCATATGGGGCTTGTATATCACTAAGGTTACCGTGTCGTATGTTTCTAGAATATGATAGAACATTCAAAAATACAGATATATATGCATAAACATGTCAAAGTTACAATGAATAGTCACTATATTCTAACTATTGTTATACTTGGAGGTATTTACATTAAATAGTCTTTACGTAATCCATCAACCATTGTACGTTGAGCTTCAGGTAATTGTTCTAACTGTGCATCTGTCAATGTTAGTACTTGTCTAATCATTTCTCTTTGGTTTTCGGGTGCAGTTTGTAACTTAGCTTCATTTATTTGTCTAACAGAAACATTGTTGTTATTATTATTATTCGATACTTGTAGAGTTTCTTCTTTTGTCGGTATCTGCTCAGAAACTATATTTTGTTGTTGTACTGTAGGACTCATACTTGCAGTCCGACTACTCATGTTATAACCTGATGAAATGACTGAATTAACAACGCTAGTATCAATGAAACCCATTTCTAATAATGCTTGACATACGGCTACAGTAATATCTTTATTGCTACCATTTAAAAAATCCTCAATTTGTTGATGTGTTGTCGTTGCTTGATTAGCTAAAATCTTCAAATTTGAAATCATTTCAATTAATTGTAATGGTGCGATTTTACTTAAATTCATTGATATACCAGTAGAATCTCCAGTAGAAAGTGATCCATTAGCCATCGCAGGTAAATGTTGTGACGCTTTACTTAAGATATCCGGGAAAGCCATATCGTTCGTGTTTGTATTATTTGGAGATGCAGAAGTAGTAGTTGGCTGTGTAGTTGGAATTGGTTTCCTTGGAATAGGAACGTTAGTCACCATTTGGAACGGTAATTCTAGATTTAAATCCCATGGATACGAATCTCTATTCATTTCAATTTCAGGTTTATTCATCGTTTCTCCATTTTCGAGGGATTTTAATTTATCCTTATAATTTGATGGGATAGATTTTTCAATATTGAATGGTAATTTATCAATTCGTGACAGTAGACCATATGCGTCCTCACATTCTCTATTATTTTGATAGTCATAAGTTATGTTGATTAATTTATTTGTACGGGGATCAATTTTAGGAGTGATTTCAATAATTGAACCCGAACCTGCAATGACAGATGATACTGTTTCTGGAGTCCAATCGTTAGGTATATTGGTGACCTGAATAGCAGTTTGTAAGTTTTCTGGTGTCAATTCATGACGACTTTGTCTTATTCTTGGATCAGTGGACATTTCGAGGAGTTAGAAATTGTGGCAGTTGAACACGATATAGTATTGATGTATCCCTTCTTTATGACATTCGTCTTCGATGTTAATACGATCATTAACATATTTTTCTTTTCTTTATATAAAACGCGAATTCGTATATAGCGATACAAACGTTGATTCAAATAATGATAGAAAAGCAACTGCAATTAATGATACAAATATGTTGTATGTTTTTTACTCGTTAAATAACTTTTTTATACGAAGAATTATAAATGACAATGTTTTTTTATATACTTATTTAAATTTTAATATCTAAGATAAATAACTTAATAAATCCATCTTGGTAACGATATGAACTGGTTTCAAACCATCAGTAATGACAGCAGAAGAATTCTTTTCAAAGAATTTATTTAAATCTGCTAATTTAGTAGCTTCAGTAAATTTAACAAACTTCTTCTTACCGGTTTTGTTATCATTATAAGATGAAACTGCATCGAAATCGTTTAATTTCTTGAAATCTAAGTAAGTACCAACAATAGAATCATTCTTAGTGACGGAACCAGTAGATAATTTCTTTAACAGTTGAGATAAAGTAACTAAACCACTTAAATGACCGTTACTACTTAATACAGGTAATTGATCGAAGCCGTTTTCTTTTAGGATATTAATAACGTCAGCGACTTTAGCGGTATCTTGAACAGAGACAACTGGCTTCAAATTTAGATCCTTAACGGTAGCACCATTAAAGATATCAGATTCACTTGAGTTAGTAGTCTTCTTAGCATGGTTAAAGTTAGCTAGAACTTTATCGTCCCATAAGTTATTTTTCTTTAACCATTCATTATCAGCAAATTTAGTTAAGTAAGATCTGATAGAATCTGGGAAAATGGCAACTAAGACATCATCTTCGGTCAATTCTGGATGATCTTCAGTGTACCTAACCATAGCATCAAAAGCGGAACCTGAAGAACCACCGACTAAGACACCTTCATTTGAGATCAATTCACGTGCATAAATGAACGAAGGTTTATCTTCAGTCTTATACCAAGAATCAATTAAGTTTCTATTTAAAACATCTGGAATAAAATCATAACCGATACCTTCGACTTTATATTCAGTGATATCTGTCTCATTCAAGTTTTCAGGTTGTGCCAAAATGGAACCGACAGGATCAGCACCAACAATTTGAATCTTTGGATTTTGTTCTTTAATATATTTAGCGATACCTGTAATGGTACCACCAGTACCTGCACCTGCAACAACAGCATTTAATTTATTAAATAAACCTAAGTCTTCTAATTGACCTTGAATTTCTTTACCAGTACCTCTGTAATGAGCCTCTGGGTTCATTTTATTATTATATTGATCTAAGATAATAGCACCTGGAATTTCTTTTTCTAATTTTTTTGCGACACCAATGTGAGATTCAGGAGAATCCCAAGCTGCATTAGTTGGAGTTCTAATAATTTCTGCACCTAATGCTTTTAAGACGGAAACTTTTTCATTAGACATCTTTTCAGGTAATGTAATAATTGTTCTATAACCTTTAATTGCACCAATTAAAGCTAAACCAATACCTGTATTACCTGAAGTAGGTTCAATTAAAGTTGTCTTATCAGGAGAAATTAAACCACGTTCTTCTGCATCTTCAATCATTGATTTAGCGATACGATCCTTAATGGAACCACCTGGGTTATATAATTCTAATTTAGCGAAAATTCTTGGCTTAATACCAAGAGCCTTTGGTAATTTTTTCAATTCGATTAGTGGTGTATTACCAACTAAATCGATAACATCGTGTCTCTTATCGTATGACATGGGTGTATGGTATATGGAGAGGGGGTTAGTGTATTATTTGATATTGAAATAGTACAAATATAATAGAGGTGAAGGTTGAAGGAGATGTATTCGCTTTATAAGTTCCTTTTATTTATATAAAAAATCAATATTGTATTGATTATATTTGAAAATTTTCACAGTTTACGTAACGGAATTATACAAAGCATCGCTGGGAAATTATTCAGTAATACCTGGGAGTACTAAAATGATTGAATATCTCATTCTTCTGCTTCAGTGATTGTTCAATATTACAGTGGGACAACTACGAAGCGAATATTTGAAATGACGGTAAATGATTTTTGTGCCGTGTAACTGTGGAATTAATTGGGCGATGGTTGTTGTGATAGCGATGGATGAACGCACAAGGCGTTTTTGATCTTTCTCTCTGTACGCTGTCGTTGAGGAATTGAGAGCGACAAATTTACCAGAAAATTCGTTCGGCAAAAACAGTAAAAGATATTTTGATGCTAACCAACTGTTCAGAATGAGCGGTGGCAGCGGAAGGAACGACACTTTTGTTTTTTTCGTCCTTTAGTGAGTCGGAGTTAAGAATTCGAGATTGATGTTTGATGTGAAAAATACAAGAAGAGTGGCAGATCTTGATTAGTCATATATAAATAATATATATAGATTTCAGCAATAGCGCGGTGCTATTAGGAAGTAGTGTGAGTGTATTTTTGTTGTTGGGAATGTCTTATATGTGGATTAATTGTAACTACGCTTATAGATATCAACTGATTCACGATTGGATGAACCATATATTGTTCATTAGTCACAGATGGTATCCGTCAAAAACAATAAAAAGTACATTCATAAGGGAGAATATCTTGTATACCATTTCGATGTGTCACAACATCTATTAGTCATTAGTGTGAGTTACCTGTCTTGAATGTTTATTCGTTGTTTCTTAATCAACAGGGGAATTTCATTCAGCGATAAAAAACTGCAACAGAAGAAAGTGGGATGGGCGGCTAAATGGTCCTGACTCCATATTCAAGGAAAAAACACCATAGAATCAGAGATATGTATTAATACACCTTACACTCGAAATATTAAAACACTCTATATAATCATAGTAACATACACTAAAGCATTACATCTAATGAAACCATTTGTTAAACGGGAGCCTGATACTGAAGCAAATTCACAAATTTCACTTAATGAATCTGCTTTAGTCATTTCAAGTTCAATAACAACAAAGGATACTCCCTCACAAGTGACACAATTGTTAAACGGTAACAATAATCAACAAAATCCAGAATTGAAAAAAAGAAACTCTGCGTTGATCTTGGAGAAAAATAATCTAAACCAATTAAAATCTTTCTTAATAAGTACTGATCCAGTTCAAATTCCATTAAAACCTGGTATTAATACCCCTGAAAAGATTACGACTACTTTTGTGAAAAAGGAACCCGAAAATGAATTAGAGAAACATATCAAAAGTAATAATATCAATAGTAAAATTAATGAAAGAGCCGTTCATTCAAGTTCAAGGATTGAAAAATTAGATAATTCATTAACAAATTCGTCATCATCATCATCATCCAAGAAACATAAAAGAGAAAAAGAGAGATCACAACATAAAAAATTCAAACAGTATTCTATACAGAACTCTGATAATATTACTACAGCAACTTCGTTTGAAAATAAACGAGCTGAACGTATCCCTAAAAATCCATTAGTTCTACAGAAATTGAAATGTTTATTATTCGATATCAATAAATCAGATAATGAAAACCAACTTTGTAAATCTTCTGATTTATTGAAAGAAGTATTTGAAGGATTAGAAGATCAACTAGATTTATCATTTTGTAAAGATCAAGTTAACAAATCATTGAACGATTGGATTACATATGGTGAAGAATTAAATCAGAAGCACCTAGATTTAACTAAAAAATTAATTCAATTAAGAATTGAATTAAGTTATAAATTTAAAATAATTATTGAAATTATCAATAGTAATTCTGATTACCTCTTAGAAACAGAGAAAAATCTGGATAACAAATTAATTAAAATCAAGGATATTGGCAATGATATATTAAATTTACTATAAACTAACATCAAACTGGCTACATTCGTTGCTTTCTCTCTTTATCTATTATCGTAAATATGAAGATTATTAAAATATGTCTATTTATCGTATTGTTTAATTTTATAAAATTACATAAATAGTATGCGCAAACTTAAAAGGAATGAATCAATGGACATTCATTTGTTTAAGCTCTCTTGTTGAAACGTCTTTCTCTGTTAGCAGAAACATTGATAACAGATAATGGTAATTTCATACCTAAAGATTTAACTAATTCAGCGGTTTGTTTATCAACATTCAAAACACCCTTAGAGTGAGATAAATCTAAAGCAGAGACAGCTGGAACATATTGATCCTTTCTTTCTCTTTCTTCTTCTTGTAGTTTGAAAGAAATACCTCTAACTGGACCCTTTTGAATTCTCTTCATTAAGTGAGTAGTGTAACCAGCAATCTTATTTCTTAATCTCTTAGATTGAATAGTAGCGATTTCATCACATAATCTTTTGTTAGTTTGGAAATCTAAAGTTAACTTTGGATAGTAACGTTCGATTAAAGCCTTGGAGGCACGCTTAACGGTCTTGGTTCTAACTCTACCCTATTAAAAAAAAAATTAACAATATTATGATCAAAAACAATTGAGAATAATAACAATGCATGTAGTTATCATTCCATAAATAATCGAACAAAATATGTCGGTTAATATTAGTTAGTATTTTAAAATATTCCACTAAAATGAGGTTTCGCAAAAAAAATTTATATCACATAAAGCATTATCTAATTAAAGGATGCATCCTATGTAATATTTTCTTGCTTTTCAGAAGTAAGAAAAACATGTTCCCTCCTTTGATAATATCGTTCCGTCATGACAAATTTACACGACCACAATCATATAAATAACATTGACCATTTGAACAAAACAACTCGTGCGTTTCATTATCAACATGAATCTGATAAGACGCACTACTCAAAAGGAATACATTCCATATCTATCTCTAAATAGTATTACCGATTTAAAGAGAAGATTCTAAGTATATAAGTTCACATGGACTAAATATACCTGGAATTGAAAACGACCATATTTCTTCCTTCACATATAACTTATATTAAACATACCATTATGTGTTTAGTTTATTGTGAATGTCGGTCTTTGGTTCTATTAAACATGTAGTTAGAAATTAGTCCCAAAATCTTAAACAGTTTTTCTTATATGTCATCGGTATAGATTTGAAAAGTTTCACATGTAAATTGATAATGTCAACGAAAATCAACATTCTTCGTCCTTTCATGTCCAAATAAGGAAATTGAATAATTTGCACAAACAATTAAATGGAAAAAAATATGGGAAAAAAAATTCAGAAAAAAATACGAATCAGGATGGTGCACGGAAGGTTAAAGTCGTCCCATTTCCTTATCAATCTCCGTCTTCCGAAAACGGAAAATTAAATTTCAGTGATTTGTTGTTTCTTCGGTGGAAGAATTTTTAATAATCTGGTAACCATAATAATACACAATCCCAAAACAAAGAACGAAACATAATATCCGGTATTCATCGATTTGAAATTAAGGGAACACGTACGACCGTAAATAAACTTTTTTTTCCTTTTTATTTTTTGATGCAATTTTAAACATTTGATCTGACACATTTTCAACAGAAATAGTATTATTTTTTTCTACTGTGGATTGAAATAAACAAAGATATAATCGAGATATAGCAAACACGTAGAGTTATATTTTTTTAATATTAGGTATATTATAGCCATTTGCATAGACATAGTGAAAGTACCGAGGGTTGGTTGCATCAACTTCTTCTTCATTTTTTAATTCGCATTTTAATTCATCCATTTATTCATTAAGGCTAAATATTCTGCAAATTATAGGGTAATATTATCATAAATCGGTTTTTTTAAAACATGTCTAATAAATTTCATTGTGATGTATGCTCTTCAGATTGCACTAATCGTGTAAGAATATCATGTGCGATATGCCCTGAATATGATTTATGTGTTCCTTGTTTTTCACAAGGTTTATATAATGGTAATCATAGACCATACCATGATTATAGAATCATTGAAACAAATTCATATCCCATCCTAAGTGAAGATTGGGGTGCAGATGAAGAACTACTATTAATTAAAGGTGCACAGACATTAGGCTTAGGTAATTGGCAAGATATTGCGGAGCATATAGGTAGTAGAACTAAAGAAGAAGTCGCCGAACATTATCAAAAATATTATCTAGATAGTCAATATTATCCAATTCCAGATATTACGAAAGAGATTCATGTTCCACAGGACGAATTTTTAGATTCAAGAAAGAGACGCATTGAAGCATTTAGAGATAAACCATTAGAACCACCAAGGAAACCGTTAGCTTCTGTACCTAGTTGTCATGAAGTTCAAGGTTTTATGCCTGGTAGATTGGAATTCGAGACAGAATTTGAAAATGAAGCAGAAGGACCAGTTAAGGATATGGTCTTCGAACCTGATGATCAGCCATTAGATATCGAATTAAAATTTGCAATCATTGATATTTATAATTCAAGGTTAACAACAAGAACGGAAAAGAAAAGATTGTTATTTGAAAATAACTTAATGGAATATAGAAAATTACAAAGTATAGATAAACGTAGAAGTAAAGAAGTGAAAGAATTATATAACAAAATTAAACCATATGCGGCTTTAATGTCTGCACAAGATTTTAAAGACTTCAGTAGAGATGTACTAGAAGAAATGCGTTGTAGATCAAGGATACACCAATTACAAGAATGGAGAAGAAACGGGATTACAACAATGGAAGCAGGATTAAAATATGAAAGAGATAAACAGGCAAGAATAGCTACGTTAGAGAAAATTGGTAATGGGGATCTAAACGGTCATTTGAATGGTCCAATCAGTACCAGACATGGTAGGGGTACACCTTCAAGTGTAACTCCGGGAACAGCTACCGCTATTACAACGGCAGTCAACGGTAGTAATCATGGATCCAAGAATGATAGTCAGAATAGTACCAACCGTAAGAAGAATCTTACAATTAGTGATATTCAACATGGTAGTGATTTTGGTTTACTTTCAAATGAAGAACAACAATTATGTTTACAATTAAAGATATTACCGAAACCATATCTAGCGATTAAAGAAGTTATATTTAGAGAGTTACTACGTTCTGGAGGTAACTTAAAGAAGAAGACATGTCGAGAACTTTTAAATATAGATCCTGTTAAGGGTAATAAAATCTACGACTTCTTTCAAACTCAGAATTGGATGTAATTTTTCGATTTATGACCTCCATCTCACTTTCTGATCTTAACGGGATAAATTCCACTAAAGAAAAATTGTAAAAATATAACGAAAACAAAACATATGCATATGATAATAAGCAACCCAGTATATAGAATAAAAGGGAATATATTATCGACTTTTTATTTAATTTTTTTTAAACTCTTTAAATCACAATAATTATTATAATTTAATTATGTTCGAGATTTTATCCACGTTGTTGTATATGTATAATTTTAATTACTTATATCAATGCTTTAAATAAGAATAAGACGCAATAAAATCTTTTATTATTTATAATTTGTTATAAATCATTTCCAATATTCTAAATCTAGAATCATTTTGTTTCTCCATTTCATTTAAGAAAGTTTCCTTAATATGGTCCTTATATTTCTGTTGAATCGATTTCCTTATTGATTGATCCAATTTATTAGAGTATGCTAGGTATTTCTTTACAGATATTTGTAACTCATCAATATCTAACGATTCCATAGTCATATATCTGATGTTCAATATGATATCAAGGTATATCGTCTGCAGATATAACTCAGTACAATCGCTTTCCAAATTAATTCCGAAATGTTCACTTCTCCAAAATTGAATAACATGATTAATCAAATATAATCTATCTAAGTCTTTAAACTGATCAAATAATACGATATATTCGAGTGATTTAGCAAACAGAACTTCGACGGCATCCTTATTCAGTTGCTTTTCAAAGTCTTTATCTGTACCAACATAGTAACCCTTATGCTTGTTAACATAGTATTTACCTAAGGTTTCAATTGCCATATCAAATACAGTCAAAGCAATATCCCCACGTAGAGCCGGATTTGTGTCTGTGTTCCCTAACATATTCATATCAGCTTCAGGTAATTCGTTTAATTTATCCTTCATAGTATCACCAGAACGTGGTAATTTGATACCTTCATCATCGGTTGAATCTTTATTTTCATCATTTAACATGTCTAACGCTTGTTCTCTTTCATTAATCAAACCCATAACCTTTCTACGATTTAATAATTTTGTAATAAAATTCAATTCAAATTTAACGTATTCATACCACAACTTTGCTGAGTCACCATTAAATCTTAAACCGTTTTGGAAGATTGTTCTACAGCTCTTGAAATTAGCATGTGTTTCATGCTCATACTTAGCGCAACTAATCCAAACATCAACATTAGATGGATGCAATTTCAATAATTGATTATAAACTGCATGGATCTTTTTATATGAGGTCTCTGCACCCCTTGTCTTTAAATATTTTAGGTACATAGCCCATAATTTCAAATCTTGTGGGAATTTATTAGTACCTCTCTGATAAATGAATGTAATTCTTTGCCCAATGGACCAATCCGATATACTGTTAGTTTTACCAGCTTGTAATATTCTCTTAACACGTTTCTTACGTAATTTTTCTACATTATTTTCGTAAGCAACATATTTCATATAATCATTTGTACTTGAACCTCTAGAATTTAAACGATGTTCAAAATCTGTTCTTTTCTTCATTATCTTTGAAATTTCATTCTTAGTAAATAAATTCTTATCTACTAAATCATCTAACTCAGGAATACATTGTTCCAAATAGTATCTTGTCTTGGATGACATTGTGTTATATAGATCTTATAACTGATTGTCGCGGACTTGACTATCTGTTTATTTAGCTCTATTGGTTTCTTATATGTTATCGATGAGCTTCAAATAGATTTCAATATTAGATGTAAAATTTTCGCTGCGCACTATGCTTACATAGCAGGGCGAAAAGAAACGAAAAGAGAAAGGCCACCAATTCGTCTTGGGGATTGCACTGAAAATATAACAATACAAAAGGGCGTAGAAGATAGGCCAGGTAGGTTGTTGGTATGGCATTTATAACTTGTCAATCAGATTATACTATTCATTATATAAAAAATAATAATACAAAGAAGGAAATCCTTCATATTCAAGGAAGTTGTTGAATTGGTTACATTATTGAGATCTATCTGGCACCAGGGCTGGTATGGAATTATTATTCAAGAGATAACCGATGAGCACACTTAAAAATGCAATAGAAGTTATTTCTACGCACATAAGAAACCAGGATCCCTTTAGCATTTTGTGATATCTATAACGGTTAAGTACATTCCATGGTCTTTCTAGCAGATTCATGAGAACGATTGGAAGCTTTTGTAATTATCGGATGCAATTTTAATGTTGAATGTCAAAAATATGACGCAGGAATAATCTACTTGCACGCCGTCTTCATACACAATGCTGGTACTATTATGAGATTCCGAATTTTGTTATATATATACGTCTTGAAATGTACTGTAATCATCGTTTTTTGTAATTATTACCTGATCAGAAATAAACTATATTACAGAAAGCTTATTGTTTTCTAGAGTTATATTTTTATGACTGTTCGGTTAGTACACCCGTGCCTTTTTTCTGCTTACATAGAAATTCATATTTTGATAAATATTTTTGATAATTTCTTGAAAAAGCGAAAGCTAGGAAGTGACCTTTTTGACCCATGCCACCGTTCTAAATATTCCCGCCAGATAAGGACGCTCCGGCCTAAGTGTCTGCCTAAGCACCTTACTGACCCAGGCGAACATACAAGCTGAACTTGGATCAGCTAAGACTCGGGGCGGAACCACTCCCTAACTTCCAATCCCTGTGAAAGAGACTAAGATACACATCTAAATTTCATCCCGAAATATTCAGTCAAGTGCAACGAACTGGATCCTCGCTCGTAATATGTGTATTATGCTGTATTGCCATAGTAAACTGATAGTATGAACACTTTACTGCAGTGATGTACTGTACGGAGGGCAGACTGGTAGTACACTGAGGTGCAATGTGTATGATACTATAATATACCAATTTTTTTCGTTAAAGATTGTAGCTTTTATATGTAAATATATACATGTATATATAAATTTATATTTGGATTAATAAGTCTTAACATATAGGAATCGAACAAGGAAATCATCTAAAAATGTCTCTAGTCGTCCAAGAACAAGGTTCTTTCCAACACATTTTACGGTATGTTATTGAATAATGAAAATGAATACTAGCAACAAGAATTAAAGTAAGCACTGCCAATAATATAATGTTGAAGATACAATATAGAGACATGCTGTGAAATAGAATGAAATTGTAATGAATGAAAGTAAGATCACATGGAATGAAATATTGATGACATTACATAATGCTGTGACACAAATTTATAGGAATGTAACTTCATAAGTGAAATAGTAATGACAATCGAAAATAATGAAAACGATAAGATTAGAAAGTTTGACAAATAGAATGAAACCATACCATGGATAAACTTGGAAAATATATTACCTATCACCCCAAATATCATATTAAAATTCATTATATTCATTCAAAATAAATTTGAAAAAAGAAAATACCATAATAGCACTATAAAATGGAAACAAAGTTATAAATTTTATGGAAGAGTTACGTTAAAATTGAAGAGATGGAAATTTTATATTCTGACATCGAAATGGTACATTTTGACTGCTGTCAAAGAAAAATAGAAATCTCATGAATAAATTCTTAAATTATCATTATCTCGAGCTTTCCAATTCATGTTGCAAAATAATATAAACAAATTCCCACAACACAATGTTACTAACAATAAATATCATTTATTTAATTTCACAATTGAAATTAGATTAATAATTCCTTTTTGAAAACAGTTTGTTAAACACTAACGTCGATGGTAACATCAAGATCGTTTACGCTCTAACCACCATTAAGGGTGTTGGCCGTCGTTACTCTAACTTAGTCTGTAAGAAGGCTGATGTTAACTTGAACAAGAGAGCTGGTGAACTAACCCAAGAAGAACTAGAAAGAATTGTTCAAATCATGCAAAACCCAACTCAATATAAGATTCCAGCTTGGTTCTTAAACCGTCAAAGAGATATTGCTGACGGTAAGGACTACCACACTCTAGCTAACCAAGTTGAATCTAAATTAAGAGATGATTTAGAAAGATTAAAGAAGATCAGAGCCCACCGTGGTATCAGACACTTCTGGGGTCTACGTGTCAGAGGTCAACATACCAAGACCACTGGTAGAAGAAGAAGTTAAGCTCAAAATTAGTACCGTTATTCAATCTCTAATTTTGCCCTCTTTTTTATCAATCTGTAGTTTATTTACATACTTAATCTTTTAGAAATAAATATTTTGTTTAGAATTAATATACACAATCTCATATCTTCATAAAAGATGGCAAATGTAGTAACATGTTGTAATTCAGTCAGACACACTTGTGTGTCATTTTTATCTTCTCATTATGCATAGTCCGTGAATGGATTAGTATTACTGTTAAACTGTAAATCCCTACAATAAATCGCTCTTATTAAATCGTGTAGTGAAACAGAAATGGGAGCTCATTGAAATTCGTGAAAATGCGTAACGTAAGAAATTTAAAATTAAGAACGTGGGATGCTATATAAGAATACAAGAAAGGGAGTAATTATTAATTAGTAAATATAAATTAAGAAAAAGAGTTCAAACAAAACTGAAAATATTGAAAGCTGCAATATCGTTTTTCATAGGCGGACCTTATTGATACTGTCTAAGGTAAAGAAAAGAAAACAAAATCTACAATATTTCAATTTAGGGGTGATAAATATCGCTAGTTTAAAAGAACACTTCCAATTATTTGCTAGACTTTAATAGCTATACCAAAATAATTTGCAGATACATTGCGATATGGTACCTAATAAACGGAAAAGTTACACCATGTTAGTGGGCTCACTTATTGTCTCATTCTGCGGTCTTTACACAATATCACAGTTCGATAACATCTCTGCATTGAAAAGGATAAATAACGAAAATGAAAACATTTCAGAAATGATAAATGAAAAATTATCATTAGCAGGACTCACAGTTACAGACCCAGTGTATATTCAGGATGCCAAAACTAAAAATCTCCGAAGGCTTCATGGTAGATTTCTTCATATTACCGATATCCACCCTGACAGATACTACGAAGAAAATGCACCTATTGATAACCTCTGCCATCCTACAGCATATAAAGGTGAAATTGAAGAGTATGCCAGAGATACCAATTCTTTAGCGCCGAGGTTTGGCAGAGCAATGTCGGGTTGTGATGCGCCTGTAGATTTGATGGAATACACATTAAAATGGATTAACGAAACATTGAGAGATCATATTGATTTTGTTATCTGGACTGGCGATAATATCAGACATGACAATGATAGACAAATACCAAGAACAGAATCTCAAATATTTGAAATGAATGAAATTGTCAGTGGTAAATTCCGAGATATATTTGAAAATAAGAAGACCATTGACCCCAGAGACTTTGATATCGAAGTTGTACCTAGTTTAGGTAATAATGATGTCTTTCCACATAATATGTTTTCTTTGGGTCCTACTTTGCAAACTAGAGAAATGTTTAAGATTTGGGATGTATTTATTCCACAAGAACAAAGACGTTGGTTTGATAGAGGTGTTACTTACTTAAAAGAAATAATTCCAGGAAAACTCGCTGTTATATCCATCAACACACTTTATCTATACAAAGCTAACCCGTTAGTTGATAACTGTAGTTCTAAGAAGGAACCGGGCTACCAATTATTACTATGGTTAGGTTATACACTAGAAGAGTTGAGACAGAGGAATATGAAAGTTTGGCTTTCAGGTCATGTACCACCAATTTTGAAAAATTTTGATAAGAATTGTTATGATAAATTTACTTTATGGACTCATGAATATAGAGATATTATTGTCGGTGGCGTATATGGTCATATGAATATGGACCATTTTATACCAATCGATGGTAAAAAGGCAAGAAAGGATCTCGAAAATATGGAAGATGAAACTTATTGGTTTGATGAATTGAGCGAGAAGCAACACCCTGTTGATATTTATGAATTTGCGGAAGCTGCAAGTGATGCCCACTTGATGGGTGCGAAACCAATCAATAAGGTTTCTTATATGAATAAGGTCAAAACTGAATATTACCAGGAAATTCAAAAGGAGTTGAAACTTACAGATATGGAATTTATTAAGTTCGATGAAACAGACTTCAAGGATGCGGATAATGATATTGAGATTTCTTTTGCTGAGGGTAAAAAAAGGAAAAAGAAGCAAGATAAAAGGAAGAAGAAGAGACCAACTAAGGATGAAATATATGAAAAATATTCTATTGTAAATATCGCAGGGTCTGTCATCCCAACTTTTAATCCGTCCTTTAGAGTTTGGGAATATAATATTAGTGGTATTAATGATGATACAGTAACAACTAAAGATTACAAACCATGGGACACATTTTTCGCTGAATTAGAAACAAAGATCGACGAAGAGTTATCTTTGGATGTGGATTATGATTCACCACCACACATCACAAAGAAAGGAAAAAAGAAACCAGATAAAACAATTCCACGGGAGAAGCCAGATGAATACCCACTGGGTCCAGCGTATGTCGGACAATTATTTACTCCCACCAAATTTATTGAATACTACGCAGATTTGAAACAGATTGATAAAGACTATCAATATTTGTTAAAATCTGGTAAATCTAAAAAGGAGGCAGCTAATGAGGCTTTTAAATATCAAATAGAATATACTTCAAATGACAAACCATACAAAGGAAAATCATTACTAGTGAAGGATTTCTTAGATATTGCCGTAGAATTATGTAACAGTGATAATGAGTGGTCTACTTTTCTAGATAAGGCATTTATTTCATCTGGCTATAAGGATGACTAGCTAAATGGTAACACTTTCATAATATTAATACAACACTACATATAATGACGTTTTTTATAGCTACATACATTATTCATACAATACACTCAAATATATTCAAATAGTTAAATGTGCTATATCAATTTAAGATATTGAAGTATAAACTTTTATCGTTATTTGATAAGTATATGTGTAAAAAATTATTTATATGTATGAATTTGTATAAACATTATTAAAATTATTTGTTTTCATTTTCTTCCTCAAAATATTCCTTAGATTTCTTAACATCTGGAATGATAGTAGCGGAACCTGGAGTCCAGTTACATGGTAGAACAGTACCATTTTCATCAGTCCATTTGAAGCCTTCAACGACTCTTAGGGCTTCTTCGACATTTCTACCGACTTGTTGGTCGTTAATGGTAATATGTCTAATTATACCCTTTGGATCAATGACAAATAAACCTCTTAGAGCAACACCTTCTTCCTCCACAAGGACACCATATTCCTTAGATAATTGTAAGTTCTTATCAGAGATCAATGGGACAGTAACTGGGCCTAAACCACCATCGTTTCTTGGCATATTAGTCCAAGCTAATAAAGAATATTCAGAATCGGTGGAGGCGAAAAGTATTTCAGCACCGATATCTTGGAATCTTTTAGCAGCATCATTGAAAGCACAAATTTCAGTTGGACAAACGAAACTGAATGCCATTGGAACGAATGCAAGGACAACATATTTACCTTTGTATTGTTCTAAAGAGACTTCTTCGAAAATACCATCGACAACAGCAGTTTTCTTGAAGGTTGGAGCTGGCTTTTGAACTTGAGCGACCATTGTAAATTTGTTAAATTTGAGTTAATTTAAGTTAATTTGAGTTTGTTATTATAGGATAATAATCTATTAGAAATGTTTCCTATTGATTTCGTATATTTTGAAATGGATTAAAAAAGACCTAAAGCTAAGACTGACAGATACAAAGTAAAATTATTAGCCTTTATATATTACTCGATCACTCCCTAAAACTGTAACTTTATGCAGATCTAGGAGAAAAGTCGTCATACCTCGAGACACACCGCCTCTCCTTTGCTAATAGTAATTTCTGAATTTCGCCATTATTCTCAAAAAAAAAATCTAGACTAGGCGAAACATCATTATTAAAATTGAACAATCTTTAAATGATTACTTAATATCCCCTTTATTTTGCTCATTCAACGAGGGGAGCCAGACAAGAAAAAAGAAACGAAAAGATTTACCGATTAACGGTTTTATAGTTACCACAGGCACCGCAGAGTAACCTATTTTTTCCCGTTGAGGGCATCGAGTTCATAACGTAATAGTAATTTGTTTCGAGGATACGTACGCGAATTGGCAATTTTATGGAACCGACTGAATATGTTTCTACGGGATTATTATAGTACACTTACGCGGAGGCAAGGTAGGGCCAGAATCTTTCGGAATCGCTTTAGTAAGATTAATTATGTGACACAGTCATAAAATGTTAGAATAGAAACTATAGTGGTGATAAGACTACACCGGAGATGGTTTACTGTACATCGTTTGATTCAAACGGAATAATTAATGTGTCATTAAACAGTATGACGAAATAGGTGCAATTTTGTATCGGTATTACAATATCTGCGACTGTGACTCTTATTTTTTTCAATATTCAATTAAATGAAATGTCTAGACTTATGAGTATACGAAAACCGTTATCAAGTCACAATTAGAATTTTGTACTGTTCTTGGTACTCTGTAACAACTGGGAACATATCTCCCTCCTTCAACATTACTATAATCTTTTATTTCTTTTGTGCGTTGTTGAATTTATGCAATGACAAAAGTATATACCATACATATGATAACTATACTTATCTTATTTATTTATTATAGTATACATTTGATCTATTTCTTTCTTTTTGCTCTTATTTGCTTAATTCTGGAAAATAAATTCCTTTAATTCTTTGTAAGCTTTTTCAAGATCATCGTTAACAATAATTTGATCATGAGCACCGGTTTCAGCATATTCCAATTCGGCGGTAGCGGCAGCTAATCTTTTAGATAGAGATTCTTCAGTTTCAGTACCTCTACCTTCTAATCTTTGTCTTAAATGATCAACTGATGGCGGAGCAATGAAAAGATATCTAGCTTTTAAATCTGGCTTACCTTTAACACTCTTAACACCTTGCATATCAATATCCAAGATACAAGTTTTACCGGAATCCATGACTTGTTTAACGGAGTCTACGGTAGTACCATAATAATTACCTGAAAATTGGGCCCATTCAATAAATCTATCGTCATCGATCATTTTCTTAAATTCGTCAACAGTAACAAAATTGTAATCCACACCATTCTTTTCACCCTCTCTTGGATTTCTTGTTGTTGAAGAAACACTGAATCCAAAGTTCTTTGGGAATTCAGCGAATAGTTTTTTTAAAAGGGTAGATTTACCGGTACCACTTGGGCCAGAAAGAACGATAGCTTGAGACATCTTTTATGAAAATGTATGTATTGATAATTTGAGTTTAATACTCTGTCGTTATTAATATATCGGAATCAATATAGAATAGTAGTGTTTATAAATATTCATTGCATGAATTAAGCTTCAAACAAATAATTTTTCAGTTTTCTAATTTTTTTTTTCACCATATAATTTTCCAGTTTCATTGTTAGCTTGTATTTCCAAGCGACGCGATGTCTCAGTATGCTGCTAGCTACTTCAACTAGTTCAGTACTATCTGAATTTATGACAACAAAATAGATAGAATATGTGTCATTTTTCAATATAAGATCGCTTCTTATATATTGAAGAATATAAGAATAATTTACAGATGGTTTAAATTATTAGTTGTGAAAATTATGCTTCTATTTTTATTGTTCCGTGAATACGCCGCTAAGTGAATTTCTTTTATTAAAAGAAGAATAAAAATAAATATTTTTTACCAGTAGTGGTTGAATTAGTAGTCATTTTCTGTTACTACATAAGAATAAATATATGTTTCTTGATAAAGTCTTGACTTGTTATTGGAAATTTAGTATAAGAAATCATGTTGTACGGGCATCTATTACAGGGAATCAAATATCTATCTATTCAAAATTCACTGTTTCTGTCGTTCACTGCGCTTTGTTCTGATTTCGAGTCTCAACTCGGGCGAACAAAATGGACCCAATACGCCTCACTTCCCTGTTAGAAATGTGGAATATAGGCCAAGTTTTAAATGCAGCGCAATAACATGTAGAGAAAATCAAGGGTGTGCAACATCTTCTGAACAACCGACACTTTAATCGAAATAAATTAACACAAACCAGAGCTATTATCTGAGTAAGGTTAATATAATCAATACAAATAATTAAGATAATTATCAAACTCTTTGATTCGCTGTATTTTGAAGAACAGAGACTTATATGGTCATAAATTACACTTGACCATACCTGCGATACACGCCTAATTTTAATTATAGCCAATCTTTTGATTTACATATAATTACGGCTTATAATAAGCTTATTTTCTAATTGAGTACCATTTCAAAATTTTCAACTTCTTAAACAACTTATCATCCATTCTGTTCCATTATTAACTTCAATTGATTAAATAAGCGAGAATGCTTTCTTCAATATTGACAAAAATACTTTTAAAGTTGGTATTTTCGACGCTAGTAAAAGCTATTGTTTCGGTTTCTTCAGATGATGGAGATGAGGATGAATTATTACCAATACCAGATTTACCAGATAAAGGAGATCCATTAACTGGAGATCCAGAGGCTGATATCAGTCCCGTTACGGAAGAAATGTTCTCATCGTGGGCATTATTCATCATGTTATCGTTACTGATCTTTGCATTGTGGTCTTCGTATTATTTAGCACAGAAGCGTATCAGAGCAGTGCATGAAACTGTTCTTTCCATCTTTTACGGTATGGTTGTGGGCTTAATACTAAGAATGACACCAGGTCATTATATTCAAAGTTCAGTTACATTTAATTCATCTTATTTCTTTAATATTTTGTTACCACCTATCATTCTAAATTCAGGATACGAACTTAATCAGGTAAATTTCTTTAATAACATGCTATCTATTTTAACATTTGCAATTCCTGGGACTTTTATATCGGCATGCGTATTAGGGATAATTTTGTTCATTTGGACTTCGTTAGGCTTAGAAAGCGTTAATATATCATTTGTCGATGCAATGTCTGTGGGAGCTACTTTATCTGCCACAGATCCAGTTACTATTCTATCCATTTTTAACGCTTATAAAGTTGATCCAAAGCTATACACTATTATATTTGGTGAATCGTTACTAAATGATGCCATTTCAATTGTTATGTTTGAAACCTGTCAAAAATTTAGAGGTCAACCTGCTACAATAAGCTCTATATTTGAGGGTGTAGGTTTATTTATGATGACGTTTTCCATTTCTTTAGTCATCGGTGTCTTTATTGGTATTCTTGTTGCATTATTATTAAAACATACACATATTAGGAGATATCCACAAATTGAAAGTTGTATCATTTTATTAATCGCATACCAATCGTATTTCTTTTCGAATGGTTGTCATATGTCAGGTATTGTATCCCTATTATTCTGCGGTATTACATTGAAACATTACGCGTACTATAATATGTCCAGAAGAACACAGTTAACAATTAAGTATATTTTTCAATTATTAGCAAGATTATCAGAAAATTTTATTTTCATTTACCTGGGTTTGGAATTATTTACCGAGGTTGAACTTGTGTATAAACCATTGTTAATTATCGTCACTGCAGTGTCTATCTGTGTTGCCCGTTGGTGTGCAGTTTTCCCATTATCAAGATTTGTTAATTGGCTATATAGAATTAAAGCTCAAAGATCTTCAAATATTACATTAGGTAACAATGTAGTAATTCCTGAAGAAATTCCATATAACTATCAAGTAATGACATTCTGGGCAGGGTTAAGAGGTGCGGTCGGTGTTGCATTAGCGCTTGGTATCCAAGGTGAATTTAAATTTACATTATTGGCTACTGTTCTTGTCGTTGTTGTACTTACTGTAATTATTTTCGGTGGGACTACAGCAGGTATGTTAGAAGTTCTAAATATCAAGACCGGTTGTATAGATGAAA
Source organism: Kazachstania sp. M6911 (assembly GCA_037040125.1). Classification (NCBI taxonomy): domain Eukaryota; kingdom Fungi; phylum Ascomycota; class Saccharomycetes; order Saccharomycetales; family Saccharomycetaceae; genus Kazachstania; species Kazachstania sp. M6911. The sequence continues at coordinate 49,224 of JAXQGP010000003.1, forward strand.
ATGATGATAGCGACGATGAATTTGATATCGAAGCTACAACCACTGCGAGCAGGTTTAATCAAGAATTGGGACAATATAGAGCACCTTCTGTAAGACAACCATACTCTGATAGTAATAGGGATTTCACAGCCGAAGATGTGATGCTAAATAACACAAATAATTTCATTAATGATACAGATGGTGAGATTTCTCTAGATACATCACCTATTCCTGCGATGGCAAATGATAATTTCAGTTCACCAAATGTAAATAATCCTTCTTCAACATCAGGAGGTAGAAATGTGAAGGAATCCCTGGGGACATTATTCAGATCAGATTCACAATGGTTTCAAAATTTTGATGAAAATGTATTAAAACCGGTATTCCTGGACAGTAATCCACAATATTCCAATAATGATAATAATGGAACACCATCACAGAGCCCGAGTGGGTTTGATTCAAGACAAAAGTAATATATATAATCATTATATAGATTTTATTCGATACAAAAACATAAACATCCAAACTATTATTCCAAAGGGAATAATATATCTAGGTTAGTTCAACTAAAGTTCAGATGATTTTGGACGTTAACCCCCTTATACTTACTATTTCGGGCTCCTAGTAGAGTATATCTTTGTTACCCGCAGGCCGGTGTAATTTTTTTTCTTAGCAGGAGGCGATGGGTTAAATAATAAAGACATACAAATTATTACAAATATATAACAACAGAGAAATCTCTCTTATGTGCCTAAAAAAGCTAATGCATCCATTGTTACTCAAGACATTCATAAAGAGAGATAAAGACAGATTTGAGAGTATCGAATTTACAATTGCATTTTTAAAAATCTAATATCATTTTACAATATTATTTCAAAAGTTAACTAATATTATAGATATTACTTCTTTTAAAATCATATATATATATATATTAAAGTTTGAGAAGAAATAAAACATTAATTATAAATCATCACGAATACAATTGATTATTAAAGATTTATCACAATTATCCAAAGTCTGCGCAGTTATTAGTTCTCATAACTTCTGCTAACAATGATTCAACTTGCAAGGTTTGAAATATTCCAAAAGAAAGAAACTGTAGAAAAATTTAGGCCCTTAATAGACTACCTTAAGAACTGTGAACCAAAACAATTCTTGACGGAATTATCAGAAATTCAAGAATGGGATCGAATCAGAGATGACCTTTACGTATGGATTCCTATTTTAAATCGTATCGACGAGACACTGAATGCAATCATTGAAAAATATGGTTATAAAAAAAAAGACACAAAGACGGATGCTGTCAGATTAGTTTGTATGGATCAGAATGATATGGATCAGTGTGTTATTATGATGGAATTTACCTGTCGTTTACTATACAATACAGAAAATAGATTTATTTACTCATCGATGGATGTAATGCATACGTTATTAAACTGTCCGAATTTTGAAGTTAAATTATGTGCCATAAAGATTCTTGCAGTTATGGGAGAAAGGTACCTGGTTTCTAGGGAAAGAATTGATTCTGAGAATGAATTAAGTAATCAAGATTTGAAAAAGATAGCACTCAAGCTATCATTATCGTTACCATCTTCTGTATCAGATGAATCAGGAGATCATATAACACTTGTTGATCTATTTACAACAGATAAATCGTATCCTGAAAAATGGGGAAAATTAAAATTTAATTATTTTATTCCGGAAAAATCAAGTACTAATGATGAGAAAGGAGACAATCATTCACTACTACCTATCTCTTCTAATTTGAAGAAGTTCAGTCTAAGTAGGAGCGATCTACAAGGTCATTCCTTACAACAGATATTTAATAAAGGTATGGAAATTTTACCAAGCGAGTATTGGCATGATTTTTCTTTAGAGGCAACTATTGCAAAAGCCTTTTGTGATATTAAGAGATCAAATGAAAACTTAAGAAATTTGATAATAAGAACGAAATTTAACGCTGTCGCATACGTTAATACAGTTTATGCACCTCCTCAAGTAAGTTCCAAGCTATTTGAGATTGATCCATACACCTTTAACAGTCTGTCGGAATTTATATCATTGGCCGAACCTCGAATTCCGTTAAGATTACGACTAGACTGTCTCTTTGCTTTAGAATGTATTTCATTAAAACACATATGGTGTTCAGACATAATGAGAAATCTTGGTGGTAACCTGTCACATGGTACCCTTTTTCAAATTCTTCGCCAAATATCTGCTCTCCTAAGAAGTGATAACGAAGATATCAGCGAAGAATACAACGTAAGATTCTTCTATTTAATATCAAATCTAGCGGATGTTCCATCATTACACAATTCATTACTGTCTGCAGGTTTAATACCCTGTCTACTAGATATAATCTCCGTTAAACATAGTAAATATAGACGGACTTTAGCATCTGCCACACATTCGTTAGAAATTTTTATAAATGATGCGGATTCTACAGGGGAGTTTATCACCAATGACGGATTCAACGCATTGATTAATTCAGTTAACCAGGAGATTGATTTCGCTCTTAATAATCCTCCATATGTAAAACCATCTCCATATTCTATGGAGGAATATACCATTTCGTTTAGACAACAAGCATATATCCGAAGCTTACTTAAATTAGTTATGAAATTATTGAAAACTGATTCTGGTGATCGAATTAGAAATTTGATAGACTCTCCAATTTTGCTATCGATGAAAAAAATCTTGGAAAATCGCAAAACATTTAGTTATACTCTGGTGACATACACTTTAGATATAATACAGAGGGTTATTAATAGTGAACCTACAATTTATCCAGTACTGGTTGAAGCAGAACTGATACCATATATTTTTGATCATTTTACTGAATTTATAGCTCCGTCAAAAGACTTGTTATTAATACTTCCTGATCTTTTGTCGGCCTTATGTCTAAATGTGGAGGGTTTGCAACAGGTAAAGGATAGAAAACTGATAAAATATTTATTCTACATGACCACAGATCCAAAATTTGCAAAACTGTTAGCTTGGAATGAAGAATCTTCCGACTTTGGAACATCTATTGACGAACTTTCAAGGCATTATCCAGATCTGAAGGAACAAATTTTAGACGCGTTTTGCAATCTCATAAGGCAAATTCCTCCATCATTGTCATTCAGCCAACCGTTTCTTTATACATCGAATGAAAAGCAAGAGTTATTTTATTATTCCAAGAAAGAGCAAATCGAAGAAAACAAAGAAAACAAAGAGGAATTGGCGTTTTGGGATGTACAAGAAAGTTCTTCGGTAATTGAGTGCTTTTCAAGTATATTTTACGGCATGGGGTTAGAAAATACAACTTTGGCAAATTTTACAGAAAATATGAATATTCAGGAACTGATTCCGGTTTTTGATTTGAAAAGACCACCCTTCGATTTTTCAGCGTCACAAGCTATGTTGAATATAACCGATGCACTACAACTATTCGACGAGCAAGACAAAAACTATGCATTTTCTCCACTACTTCAACTTTTAGAAAAGAAACTTCAGAATATAACAGCTTTTCTGCATCATGATGATTCCACCAGTTTTTTTCTTTCTTTGTCCAAAAGTGAAGACGAACAAGTTTTACAGTCAGTTGATACTATTATGGGGGAACTATCTAGTTTGACTTCTCTTATGTACATTATTACTACCGTTTACTTAAACTTCTCGTCATTGTCTCCAACAAGACTATTTCAGATAACAGACTACTTTGATGAGCATGGATTCGACCTTATCGAACATATTGGATACCTATTTCGTAGGTGTGCCATGGAAGATATGTACATAAGAAACCGCTTACCAGATACTGTTCAAGATGGCACAACAGTAGATGATCTGTTTAACCTGCCACCGATAAAAATATATGCCAATGATCCCAAACAGAAAGAAGTGAATGATAACAAAACTGCTATAAAATTTAAAAATACCTACCAAACAAGATTTATGCTTTCAAAATTACAGACCTATTCATCGATGCTATTCAGATGTTTTCTGAGATTGACCCATACACGAAATGCGGATCTTGAACTAAGCGACAAAAGCATTGAAATTAGAATATTTGATACAACAGTACAACAGTTGATAGATATGTTAAATATTGGCTTAACAGAAGAAAATGTTTCCTTTTACTTGGTTCTGCTACACTTCAACACATATGTTCTTACCTACTCCAGAACAGCTATGACAAACAACGACATCCTTCAGACTTTACCGGCTGTTTTGTTCTACCAAAAGGGAGGTTATGATATATATAGTAAGTTAGTAGTCAAATTCTTCCAGCTCAATTGCTCAACAAAACCCCCAAGTGCGGTAGACGATATTTATTTTGTAAAGGACACTCCATTTATGTTATGCGCCAGTTGTATTATCAATGCGTTAAGTCTTATCAACAGGTCAATGCAAACTGAAAGTATGGAAACAGTAAGAAATTCGGAGACGTATTATCCCTTCATGAAACGTAAGTACAACATGTCATTATCGTTGGCATCATATACCAAGAAGTTAGCTCTTTGCATGATTCAAGAAGTATGTAATACGCATAATATTTTCAACTTGAACTCAAGATCAATACCTTATTCTGTTTATAAAGCTGTACTAACGGTTGTCACGAATATCTTTCGCACAAATGAGCTTGATAATAACTGCGAACTATACGAACTAAAATGGGAGCTTATTGCACCATCTCAGAAGAAAATTAAGATATTAATGTCAGCTGGTTTAAGCAGAGATGCGGCAAAGGCATATTTGGAGGAACAGGACGACATCCTACCAACAGAACGTGACAAACATGTTTTTAACGAGAAGGAATGGACAAAATTACAGGATGCCATGAAGACATACCATGAAGACGACACAGAAACCAAATCAATTATTAAACCAGCATTATCGGATGAAAAAGTAACAGAAGTACGTAGAATTTTTTATGAGAAATATTTCCAGGATACTATTTTTAATGTTCTCCCACATTATCCAAAATTAACTAATTCGTTTGCTCAAACATTAATCCAGATCCTCTCATCTATTGGTCATCCTTTAAAGGTCACTGCGGAGGATATTTTAGAAAAAATTATGATCATCGAGGTTCAGGACAAATCAGTGTTATCTTCTCTTATCCATATTTTTGGTATCATAATAAACGATGAGTTGATACTAGAACTCTGTACAGATATTCTGAAGAAATATGTCTCATTTATCGATAAAAATCTCAAAACAGAACACGTTAATTCACCATGGTACTCAAAAGCCCTATATGCGTATGAAGTTATATTTGTCAAATCTACTTTTCCTACTCGAGAAGAAATTAGACCTGATTTGAAACTAAAATACCCGCAAACTCCCCTACCTTCATTCTATCATATTGAAGAAGAAACAAAAGAAAGCATATTCAATAATATAATTCGTGTGGGCGATATTTCAAACTTTTATTCAGCCGTTTCAATTACTAGAATATTACTCTTGTATGGACAAAAAGAGGATTGTGCGAACGCTATAATAAACTCAGGGATATTGGCAAAATTATTGAAGGTTATCGGTGTATACCAAAAATATGAGAAAATAAATTTATTAGAGGTTGCCTATCTTTTACTTGTGAGAAGGTGCTTTGAATCTACAAGTGTCGTGACCAAGCTTGTTCAGCATGAAATGGACAAAAGTTTTGTTACAAAGACATTGACTCTTAAGTCGGACAGACGAAGGGAACTAGGGAAGTTACTTGAGGAGAAACCTCACATTATTGCAAGAGATCCTTCCATTTTTGTGAATTACTTAAGTCGAACTACTCATTACGATGACTTAGATGGGGATAACATGCTATGGGGTTGTACTTTAATAAGAGATAATGAGGATGATGAACCTAAAATAGATAATAGCAGTTATCCAAACTCTGGTACTGACATTTTTACCAAACGCACAGGTATTATCCATCTGTTGTTGTCGCAACTTATGGCTGCTTCTAAAAAAGATTGGTTATCAGAACCTCAAAAGGTTCAGACAAACCCCAAAAACGACATAGCCGAAACAGAGAAGCCTGACCCATCTAGGAACGCCGTTTGTGCATATATGATCTTTTTGCTTAAACTGTTGGTAGAATTAGTAGCTAGTTACAAACAATGCAAATACGAGTTCCTGACATATGATAGGCGCCATATTTACACTGAAAATCCTAAACCAAGGTCAACTGCTTTAAATTTTTTCTTGTATGAAATTTTAGATAATCCGATAATAGATGAACAAGATAAACACGAAGCAAAAAGAAGAGATGTAATCAATATGCTGGCAAGATCGGTAATTGTTGCCTTTATTTCATCTGTTCGCGATGAAAAGAATGAAAAATTGGATCCACAAACGGTTGATCCTGATATGACCTACATCAGGAAATTTACTATAGATATTATTTTAAAGGCACTAAGAACTATAACAGAATCAGAAGAGAGTTTAGAAGTGAACGTTAGCAAAATTGATGCATGGTTTAATATTATATCACTTATGTTGTATATTCAGGCTCCTTATTTGCGTCCTCTGGTTGATTCTAACAAAACTGATGCAGACCGCTATCAAATGTGTAAAATGGTGATCGACTCTGGGGTTCCTACAGCAATTACAGACTGTATGTCCGTTTTTGATATAAACTATCCGTTTTGTAAGAGACTATTCAATAATGGTGTGGAAGTTCTTAATGCGATTAATACAACTAGGACTGACTTCGCAAACTTATTCAAGATAGAAAATAATGAGGATGATGAAGAAGTAGAAGACGATTCTGATAAAGAAGAAGTACCGAATATGTTTAAAAATTCATCATTGGGTATGTATGATGTTGACGATATCGAAGACGATGAAGACGATGAAGACGATATTGGGGATGATTCGTTAATTGGTGATGACGATATTGCATTTGTTGAAAATGATGGTAGTGGATTTGAGGTTGTATTTAGTGATGATAATGTAGAATCCGAAGGCCAAATTTCAGATAGCTACTCCAACAATAGTGAAGCCGAATATTCAATTATGCCAAATCATGAAGATGATTCGGCAGTAGGATTTAATATTAATGATGTGAGGGAACAACTACAATCTTATGACTCAGATAGTAGTTCCTCTGATCAATTCGAATCGGAAGAAGAAATGTCTTCTATGGTGGACAGTGAAGGTGAGAATGAGAGTGAAATAGATGTTGTAAGTATAGAAGATAGTGATGGTATGAACATAGAATTAAGCGATTATAGCATACAAGATTCTGATTGGGAATCTGGTTTATCAGATCTATCATCGACAAGCGATAACTCCAGTAGTTCTGAAGATAGTGACCTACGTGAAGTTGTTAGTAGGTACAACAATGGTAGACGTGTTTGGACCTTCGGAGATGGAGCAGAATTAGAAGATGAATCTGATAATGAATCGAGAGGTATATTCCAAGGAATTGAACACACATTTAATCCTGATTTACAGAATCTATTCAGGGTTGGTACCGGTCCAGGTATGAACGTTCATCATCAAAGAACGAATAGAAGAAATCACCATACTCAAATGACTGCTCCATCACTGACATTACTAAATGGAGGTAGACGAAATCAAAGTAATTTAATCAATCCATTAGGCCCATCGGGCTTAGAACAAAATGAAACTGAAATTACCGAACAATTATCAAGCATTCGTTCTGGGGTTCGTCCAAGAAATAACCGTACACATTTCGCAGATGTTTTACTATCTGGTGAAATATATAACGATAATTCAGTTGAAGGAATTATTCTTAAATCAACAATACTGAGATGGCGTGACACTTATGACATGTTTTATAACACAAAAAAGTATGGCCTTTACCTAACTAATGAAATTATAAACAGATTATTTCCAAAAAGTCTTAAATATGCCAATGCTTCCATCAAACAGGTGCATGCAATGGATTTGAACCAAAATGGAAAACCAGAGGAAGAAAACTCTAGTAATTCTTCTAGTTCTGAATCAGATATCGCAGAGTCTGTAGGAAATATTAATGACAACAACAACAACAACAACCATGTTGACCACCGTAGAGGAGTAGTAGCACATGAAGATTCTGAGGGTAATATTATAGACCATGAGCCTGTATTTGTAACTATTGATGGTACATCTGTAGACATAGGAGGGACAGATATTGATCCTGAATTTTTCAATGCTCTACCAGATGATATGAGATCTGAGGTTTTTGTACAACATGTTGGTCGAAGAAGAGCGCAATCTTTAAGTAATAGTAGCAACAATAATGAGGGTACTCATTCACAATTTAGGGAGATTGATCCAAACTTTTTGGATGCACTTCCTCAGACACTGAGGAACACAATTGTTAACCAGGAAGATTTCATTACGGAAGAA